>JANQBS010000346.1:0-36772 GCA_033085395.1 Xanthoparmelia taractica | reverse complement strand
AAACCCAATGGGAGTATGGGATATCCCATACCTTTCGATATGGTATTCGAAAAACTGGTCCCATACCATCAAATATATCACACCTTTCCGACCCGTACTATAGACTATATAGATATTAGGATATAAGCCAGTCGAGAGATAGAATACTACGTCTATAGATTACTACTCGATTAAAGCAAGCTGATCGCTCTCGTAGCTTAAGTTTCATTTATTTAAAAAGCTTAAAAAGTGTGGAATTTCATATATTATATTAGCGAAGAACGGATTATAACTAGCGAAAGCTAAATATATAGAATATTAATTATATATTTAACTTTCGTTATTAGTAAAAGAGTTTTCTTAAAACGAATTAATAATTAATTTTATTAGAAGTTAAGTTATAAAAGCGTTCTATTAATCTTATAAGTCTTAAATCTTAAATAATATCTAATTGATATAGCTTTTCGATATTAAAAGAGAAGATCTTTTAAAATTATAATCTTATCTCGCTAAATAGTCGAGAATTAATATAACTTATTAAATCTAATATTAATCGTTATAACTTTTTTACTATTAGCGAGAAAAATCCTTTAAATCTTAACTAACAACTTATTTATCTAAATACTTACTTATTAAAGTACTATATTAATATTATTAGTATTAAGCCTCTAATAAGCTTTAATAAATTTAAATTTTTTATTCTTCGTTAAGGATTCGCTAATTAACTTATCTTCTTAAATCTTAAATAATTAAGTTATTCTATTAATCTCGTTATTTCTAGGCTTCAAGAAAGTTCTAATAAAAAATTAGCTAACTTAGATTCATAAAAATATTTAAAATATATATATTTAAGATTAATAATAGTGGATTACGCAAAATATAAGCCTTATTTCATAATTTTTAATTTAAGCTCCAATAGAACTTTAGAGAAATTATTAATCGATATAAGCTATCGTACTTATTAATACTAAGATTATAAATAAATTTCTTAAATTCTTAGCTCTACGTGAAAAAGAGAATATAAATTATATAAAGTTGTTTAAAGTTTTTAAGCGTAAATTTCGATATAATAATAAAGATAAAAATTTGCAAAAAAGGAGAGAGATATATTTTCTATACGATTAAGAAGATATAAAATAAAGATAAGTACTTTAAATAAAAAGAAGAAATTAAATATAGACGCACGATTCTCTTATTTATATCTCTAATAAATTATATCGTAATAATTAATATAAACCTATTATTTGAAATCTATTAGAAATTCTTTTATCTATTAAATATAAATATTAAATTTATTTTAAATTCTTATTAATAATCGTAATCCTCTTCTTATAGCTAGCTTATTATTATTTACTCTTTTATGAATATTCTTTCTAAATAGCTAATATAATTTTATTATTCAATATAAATAAATATTTAAGTCTTAACAACGATTAGTAAAATAGATTATTAGATACTATAACTAATAAGTAGTTAATCTCACTCGTCTTACACGCATATATAAATAATATTAACTACGAAGATTTTAGCACCGAAAACCTAAATTATATAATTAATAATCCCTCAAGTTATAGCGTTAATTATATCTTTATCACTTTACGAGTTTTCGAAATTCGAGATATCGATAAATATTTATTAATTAATCTTCGAATTTTCTTTAAAGAGCTTAAAATTATAAAATAGCGATATAAGATTTATTATAATTCGCGTTTCGTGATTAACTTAAATGATAGTCTAAATATGCGATCGAGATAAGCTATTTTTCGTTATCTACGATTCTAGCTAATAGATAGATATCTAAATAAATTAATAAACTATTAAAAAATATATAAAACGTTTTCGCGTATCTCGTCGAAATAAAGTTATTCTTATAAGAAATAAGAATAATATTTTAAGAAGTTATAGCAAGAGTAAGAAACTAAGACGCGATATTATTTACGCTCGAAAAGATTTCTTATAATAAAAATAGCGAATTAGATATTAAAGCTTTTATAGATATAAGATTAATATCTATTTAAATAAGGATTGCGAGCTAGCTAACGATTAAATAAGGCTAATAATATAAATTTCGCTTTATTCGTGTCTACGACTAATCTATTAATTATTTCGTTTTAACTTAATTATAGAATTCTTATTATAACGCTTATAATTTCGCTAGAATAGTAACTAATTAATTAATAATATTTATATAAAATATAAAGTTTATAGCGATCTAAAAGCTTCTAAATAAGAATTCTTTCGTAAGTAATATTTTTATTTATTTTATTACGAAATAATAAATAAAAATATAAAGAAGTATTTTATAATTGAGATTAATTATTTAAGATAAGCGTTATTAAGGATAATTTTAATTTGATCGAAGATAGCGCTTATAATATCGATTATACGAGATTTATATATTCGTCCTTAAAATTAAATTCGTTTTCTTTAGAATATAAATATATTATAAGATTAAGATTAACGCTAAAATAAGGAAATAGCGTGTAATATTAAAATAATTTAGAGGCTAAGTATATCGTAAGACTAAGATTAATTTAGAGCGAGAAAAGAACGTGATAAGAAAGCGTACTCTACGCTCGAGATTTGCCTTTAAAATTAAGAAAGTAATATAACATTAAAATAAGCTAAGAAATAAGTATATTATAAGATTAAGATTAATCTTAAGATAAGAAAGAGATATAAGATATTAGAATCGTTTAGAGAAAAAAGTATAAATTAACGATTTATAGCTAAGATAAACTAGCGTGAGAAGCTATTTTTAGAAACGATAATCTCTTATTATTTAAGAATAATAATTTATTTAATTCGCCGATAAGATCGAGATTAAAGCTTATATCGAAATAATTTATATAAAATACTAATACGTAATTAAAATTCGATATTAAGAAAATATCGGCTCGAAAAGATTTATATATTAAGATTTATAAGATCTTCCTCTTTAAGATAATTCTTAAATATATTTAATTACTTTTATAACGCTTTTTTATTCGACTAAAATTTCTTTTTTATTTAATAAACTTTCTTAATTATATCTCGATATAGAGTTTTAACTCAATCTTCGGCCTTTAGCGTCTTCTTTCTAAATCTACGTTATAATATCTTAATCTCTTTTCTAAGCTAAATATCTAAGTTATTAATATTACGCTAAATATTATCGCATTTTAATTAAATTAATTTATAATTATATTTAAAATAATAGACGTTATTAATTAAAGATCTTATAAATTATCGAGATTTAAGATTTTAAAATATCGAGACTTATTTTCTATTAGCTAACGATTAGATCTTCTTAAGATTAAAGAAATATCTTTATTATATTATCTAATTCTTTTAATTATTTTCTTAATTTATTTAATTATATCGCGCTTTCGAGACTTAAAAAATAATTTAAGATTATTATTTAAGAATAAAGACTTCGATATCGTCGAGTCAACGCCTCTCATTAAGTCGATCTAATAATTATTAATTATCTCGATAATAATCGAGAGAATATATAGTTAACTCGTAATCAATTAAATTCTAAGAGAAGATTATAGCGATAGAGCGTGCCTTCGCTTAATAGATATAAAGAATAGAGATTTATTAATAAGATAGACGTAATAAGAAGATCGTATAGAACGATAAATATTTTTACGAGATATAATAGAATAAATAATATCTAAAGCGATATTTTCGCGTTCGGCTAGTTTAATTAATTCGTTTCTAATATTCTTAATATCGCTTAAAATATTCTAAGTAGCTTTATAGCTCTTAATTACGATTTTAAATATAGTTTTTATTAAGTATCTATCGAGAATTAACGTAAATATAAAATAATAATTAATATTAAGTCTTAAATTCTCGATCTCGATTATATTAATTTAAGAGATACTTAATATAATAGATTTCTATTAATTATTATTTTTAGACTCGATTTCTTAGATAGAAATCTCTTTAAGTATAATATTATTACTATTAAATTTTTTATAAGAGATAATATTTACGAGAGCCCTATAATATAAATTAATATCTCGAAAATTAACCTCGGCGAAAAACTTCTCTATTATAAAATCGTTACTTTTAGAGTGCTAAACGATATTATCGCTTATTAATACGTTATTATATATAGTCGCGATATTAAGAAGCGTTATAACGTTAAATACGATATTAATAATATAGTTATCTTCTATACTTAATTAGAAGAATTTATTATAAGTAAAAGCGCTTAAAAAAAATTATATATAATTACGAGAAATTTAAATAGCGAGGCGAAGAATTTTTTAATCTTAATATTTAAATAAAAAAATTTTTAAAAAGAAAGAAATAAAAAGAAAAAGAGATTTCTTATATATTTTTTACTATAATCTATTATTTTTAACTAATCTTAAAAGAAGATAAAGCTTTAAGATTAATTAGAAGCGAATTTATAATAATCTAAATTAAATAAAGCGATATTATAACTAATTATATATTAAAGTTATCTTTCTATTATCTTTAAATTTATTATCTAATTTATTAATAAATATTAGACGAATTACTAATTTATAAGTATATAGCTATAAATTATAATTAAACTTAATAATTATATATAAGCACGATAGTCTCTCTTATTTCTTCGATATTATTATAACTTCGATTTTTAAGAGCTATCATCTTCTCATTCGAGATAATAGAAAGATTTTTAAATATCGCGTAGCGTATACGCTTTGATATTTCCCTCTTCCTAATATTAAGAATATATTCTATCGATAATACTTAGATATTATCGCTAATCTAAAGAATAGTCGTCGAAGACGCTAAAGTACTCTTATTATTCTTAAGTAAAAGTAGATAATTATTATAAATAAATATCTTTAAATAGAATATTAACGTCGTTATAGAAGATATAAAAAAGTATTATTCTATTTATAAGTATTTAATCGTTATTAATATCACGTATTAATAAAGATAGACTTTAATTCTCGATAAAGAGAGAGATATAAAAAAAAAAGCAAAAGTAATCTTATTAAATAGTAATTTGCTCTTATATTCTTATATATTTAATTAATTAAAATTAAACGCCAAGATCTATATAGAGTATAGCGCATATAAGTATTATATAATATAATAGTATAAGAGCTACGAGAAGCATAATTAGTCGACGCCGACGAATATATAAATCTCTTAGCTTATCCCTATCTTTATACGATCTTAAAATTAAATAGTTCTCTTATTAACTATATTTTAATCTTATAACGCAACGTATACTTAGTCTAATATATACTTTCAAGCGCTCTTTAACTTAGCTTATTAATCTTATTTTATTTATTAATAATTTTCGTATAATTTTAATTAATCGTTATATAGGCTCTAAGATATAGACTAAATTTAATATAATTAACGTAACGAATAATATAGATAATTAAGAAAATCTTTTCTACGTGAGACTACTCTAAATAATATTAATAAATCTTATCATAATTAAGAATTACGAGAGAGTATTAAATCTTCTCGATTTATAAGATATAGATCGATTAAATAGAGTCGAGAATATATTATATTAAATTAACGAGTTATAATACGCGCTTTAGATCGAGAAAGATAAGAATAAGAATTTTCTTCGATAAAGAAAAAGACTTATTAAATAAAATAAGAATTTTATTATTATTTAAGAACGAGAAGAGAAATAAGAATATTAATATTAACGAGAAGCTTATAAGACTAAAAGACGAGATCAATTATAATAGAAAGAGATATTCGATCTTCTAATACGAGGAAAAAGTAAATTAACGCGTTAAGACGTTAATTAGATAATAAGCTCGTTATCGTAGAGAAAATAATAAGACTACTTTAGAGACGTTAAGTATCTAATTATCTAATATATCTAAAGGCGTTATATCGCGAAATTACGTAATACGAATATTAGTTCTACGTTTCTTATTTTAATCTCTAATATTAAAAGTAAAGTTTAAAAGAAATTATTTATAATTATTTTATTTATTGAGCATCTTTAATTAATCTAGATAAAGAGTTTTTTATTATTATATACGATATGCAATAAGAATCTTTTCGAAATATTAACTTAATTTACTACTTATTGCTTTAATTCTCGCGAATTAATAGAGATAAGCTTTTTATTAATAATAATAATAAATAATATATACTCTTAATCTAATTATCTCTTTTATATAAATTCTTAACTAGATTAAATATAATCTCTTACTATTAAGATATATTAGTCGAAGAAACTTATTATCGTAGATCGAGTATATATTTTAATTACGCGATTCTAAGTTTATTTCTCGCTTAAAAGCTATTATATAATAAACTTCGTTGCGAGTCGAGAAATAAGAAATTATATATAATACGTTTAATTAAATTCGATTCGCGTCTCGTATTATTCTAAAAAAGATTAAGCGCTCATAAATTAAGCTATAAACTATCTCGATTATTTATCTTACGTTAGCTTTATCGACGTAATAATAATAATTATACGCATATATATCTTAGATATAGTAAAGAAAAAGGCTTTCGCGCACGAGGAAGCTTATATATAATTATTATCTATACTCGGCGAGGTCTTATTATAAGAATCTATAAAGCTTAAAATAATTAAAATAAGATACTACGTAGATATAAAGTCTAAATAAATATATTTCACGCTACTTTTTAATAATACTACGTATATAGCGACTTTAATAAATATAAGCGTGAGAGCTTACGTCTATAATTTTCTTATATCGTATAAATAATATCGAAATAATATAGATAATTATAACTAATCTTAATATTTAGATTAATTATAAGATTAATTATTATATTCTTTATATACGAAGAGATAGAGAAAGTAATTTATTTTAAATACGATAGAGTTTATTTTTAATTCTATTATACTTAAGAAAATTAAATTAAATAATACTCTTTCTAGCGTATTAAGTTAGAATACTTTATATAAATAAAGATAGGCATAGCTTAATAAAATATATATATATACGACTCGATTTGCTTAACAAATCGCTTTATTCTTCTATTAATAATTTTTCGAGTTTATTAATCTCTTACTTATTATTTAATAGATTCGAATTTATTCTTATCTTAATATCTCGAATTAGATTTTATTATTTACTTTATTATATATTATTTAAACTTTATAGCATTAATTAAGACTAATACTTTAATTTTAAGAATTAAATGTTATAATTTATATTAGCTTATATTAGTATTCGAATCTTATTTTAAAGATTAGTCTAAGTAAAAACTAGTATAATTAGCGATATAATTTTAAATAGTAATAAACTTATATTTATAATAAGCATTATATTAATATCTCTTTTAATTTATGAAATTATTTTATTATCGATATATCTTTAATAATTATTACGTATCTTATATATAAGAATTTTATACGAATTAAAAGAGTTATTATAATAAAAAAGACGTCTATACTTTCCTTTAGATTCTATTTCTCGCACGTTTTACTCGACGAAGTAATAGATAAAAATTTATAATATCTATTAGAATATAAATATAATATTAGCTATATCTTAAGAAAGGCTTACTTAATGTAACGTATTTATAGTAAGTGCCTCGTCGATTAAGTTCTTTATAATAAGTTTATTATCTAATAATATTAATATTTCGCTTTTTAAAAAATAAAATTATAGATCTTATTTCTTAAGCTATTATATTAAATAAATCCTACGCGTGACAATATTATATCTTTTATATTTATTAACGAGCTCTTTTAGATAAGATAATATTATAGCGATTTTAAATTCAATTACTATTATAAATATATTTTTATACTCTTTTATAGATATAGACGTTTTATGCGATTCACTATAAAGTATCTAATACGTTATCTCGTTTAAAGATATAATAACGTAACGAAATAGCCGATATATAAACTTATCTTAAGGCTCGATAAGTAGTTTAATAATAATTAACTTTAACTTTTACGACTTATTCATAATCTAGAATATTATTATAAACAAATAATTCTTAAGAAATATATAATAATTAATCTTAAAAAATTAAATATTAATATAATACTCAGCCTAAATATTTTATAATCTTCGAACTTATATCTTAATTTTAATTATATTACGAATAATAGCGATCTTAACTTAAGAGAAGTCTCGATAAAAGATAAAGTTTTAATAAATTATTTATAGAATCTCGAGAAGAGTTATCACGATAAAGATCTCGAACGAAATATATATATATATAAATTAAAAAATATTAACTTTTCTATAATATATCGTTATATAGCGTAAGTATAGAGTATTATATAAGCTTAATATGCTCGTAGAAATAACTCGTAAAACGATTAACGAATATATCGAGCGAAGAAGAAAAATAGTAAGATTAATAATAAGATACTTTAACTTAATTTTAATATCGCTTGAGACTAAATAATAAATTAAGCTTATAATAAGTCTATATAAATAAGAAGATTATATAAATATGACTTATTTTTCATTAAAGACGCTAAATATTACGTAAGCTACGCTTAGCAAGACCGATACGAAAGTCGTTGATTTATAAATAATACGTAGACTATATAAGAAAATACTTATAATTTTAGTGAGGAAATCGAAGTGCGATTCGAAGAATAATAGTATAATATTAATTAATAAAAGAATATCGATATAATTATCTATCTCTATTATGAATTATATTCGATAGATATTATAAAAAATATTAATAAGTACATAAAGAAAGCGAAAAATAAAATCTCTACGAGTTTATAATCTTACTAGACGATAATATCGTAAAAAGAAAGAAAATATTATATATCGCAATATTTAGATAATATTCGTCTATTATATTATTTATAGATAAATATAAAAATTAATTATAATTAAGATAATAAAGAGACTATCGATTATAATTACGTAGATCTGAATTATATTTATTACTGCGATATATCTAGAATAGTAATTATTAATCTAAGTAAGAATAGAGGTGAATTAAATAGATTTTATACGAAGAATAATAATTAGCGAGAATTATACTAGAAATAACTTATCGAACTCTTATAAATTCTATTAGTGTTTTATATATTTTATATAAAATAGCTTAAAGCTCGCAAGAAAAAGATAAATTTAAAACTTCGAGAAAATAATAGCTTTTAAATATATAAAATCGATATTATAATTAAATAGAAGAGAAAATATTATATTTAATAAATAACGTCGTAGCTTATTTAAGAAAGTAAATAAATTATCGATAAAGATAAGTATAAAGCTATATATCGTAATATATAGAAAAGAACGATATTTTATTTATAATTCTATAGATTAATAAGAGTGATCGCTTAACGAGAATAAATTAATTCGATCTTTTTCTTAAGTAGCGTGTTAATTACTAAGCATCGAACTTTAGAAAAAGAATTATTCACTTATAAAGCGTTAGAATTCGTTAAATCTTTATATTATTTACTTATCGAGACGTAATAAATAATAATAATTAAAATTATAGAAGATTTATTAAAAAGACTTAAGATAAGAGAATAGTCTTAAATAATATTAAGAGTCGAGCTTTAAATTCGCTAAAGAAGCGTATATCTCTTTATCTTTTAATTTAAAGATAAATATATACTTTAATCTCGATCTTAAAATAATAATACTTTTTTAAGCTATAAAAAATAATAAGATTAATTCTAATATTTAGAAAAGAAAGTAATTTATTAATAAGATAATTAAGATAACGAATAAGTTAAAGCGCTTAAACTAGACCGCTAACGTTAAAAATAATCTCGAGCTCTTCGAATATTATAATATTAATATAAATCGTGAATTAAAGAATATTAATTTCGTTATAAAAGATTTAAATAAGTTTATTTATTTAAAGATCTATACGAATAGAAAAGATAAGAATTACTCTAATACGTCGTTGGCTTCGCGACGAAAATTTATTATCTCGAAGCTTTTAGATTTTAGTAAGCTCCTTAAGTAATATATATAAAGATATAATTATAAAAAAATCTCTTTACATTTATTAAAATATATTAATAATTATAATAGTACTTTATTTATTATTAAAAAGTTTAAAGTTAATTTTTAATTTTGTAATTATAGCGAGAGTTTGAAAATAATAAAATATTATTATATAAATTAATAGAGCTTAATAAAGCGATTATATTATTCTTTAAAAACGTTTCGCGTTAAAAATAGAGAATTATCGTATCTAGTTCTCGAAGCTAATTAGATACGTTAATCTCTATTAACGCGTCTAAGAGAGACGAAATATTTAAAGACTATAAATTCTCGATGCATAACATTTTAATATTAAACTCTTTATTTATTACTTATATATATAAGCGAAAAATATAATTAATAAATCGCAACGTTCGTTAAAGATAAATTTACGATCTCTTAAAATATTTTCTAGCTAATATCTCTAAAGCATTCGCATTTATTTTCCGCGTCTAATTATAAAATTATAAATTTCTATTCTTTAGACGCTCTCTATTATATTAAAATCGAGAATATAATATAATAGCTTCGAGATATCGCTATTTATTATAATATAAGATAAAATACGCTATATTAGCTATATTAGAAGTATAATAAATTAAGTTAATAAAATATCGATCTTAGTTAAGAATATAACGTTATAATTAAATATTATTATTAAGATAATATCGTCTATTAAGAATTAAAGAAAGCTTTTAAGTAGATATAAAGTAGTCTTAGCGAAGTCGTCTAAGACTATTAAAGTATATAAGTTTATCTCAAATAATAAAGAATATCTATTTAATAGATAAACGCTTAATTCGATTATATTCTCTTTATAACGATTATACTTAAATAATCTTTATATTTCTTAATTATTAATAAGTCTAATCTTTTTAATAATTAAAAGCGATAATAAAAGAATTTAAATTACGTAAAAGTTAGAATTAAGAGAGATCTATTTCGCGTCGAGCGAGAGAAATTAAAGATCGCTTTAATAAAGAAATATAAGAGAAATATTTTAAAAGATTTCGAGTTAATATAATTAAAGAGAGATTAAAATAATTAATAAAAGCTTTAAATCTTATTATCTATATTTATTAGACTAACTTATCTCGCTATAAAAATTTAATTCTTATATTAACTATTAAAAGATAAAGATATTAATTATTATCTCGCGATATTACTTTTTAAATTTATTTAAATATCGTTATTAAGATTAAATAAATAGCGCTACTCTCGTTAGAATTAGAATAATTATAAGTACAATAAAGTGAGAAGCGTGTTATCTTTTATATAACCCCGAACTTAAGAAGCTATTATAATTTCTAGGCGTTTCTTTAACGCTAAGCGTAGAGATTAATAATTTCGAAAAAGCATTAATAAGAGAAGTAGCGATAAAGTAAAATATAAAATAATAAATAGAAAAAAAGTAATTATTTAATCGCGAGATAAAATTCGTATTCTTTTTATCTATTTATTCTTAATTAAATATAACTTAAAAATAATAATAAGAATCGATATTTATTAATTAAAGACTTATATAATACTACTTCTTATAGAGGATCTTCGTACTCTATCGTATCGCACTTATTGTAATATACACTTCTTTATATTAAATATTTATATTCGCTTTCAAGAAATAAGATAATTTAATTAATTAACTAAATACGACTTTAGATATAAAGCTAATATCTAAAGATAGCGCATAATTTTAAATATGGCTATAGCGTGATATATATATATATATATATATATAACGCGTAACGTAGAGTTATAGAGCTAACGCGATTACCTCAAATTCTACGAGTTATATACTATAGTTTAAGAATATAAGACGATAAGAAATTTTCTAAATAGTCTAATATATAAGATATAAATTATATTATAATTAATATTTACTCGAATTAGTAAACGGGCTTTAAAGAGACGATACGTTATAGCTTTAATCTTAATATAAAAATCTCTAAAGTTTAAAATTAATATTAATAACTTTTTAAAGTTAGAAGTAATATAGAAATATTATTTATATTTATAATCGAATCGCACCGATATTAATAAATAATATATCGAATTTATATAAATAATTTTTAGACTTCGCTTAATCTTAATTTATACTTACTAAAAAAATAATTCTATTATTTTTTATAATCGTCGTGAAATTATCGTAATTTATAATTTAATAACTTTTATTATTAAACGTGTATTAAATAATAAGAAGAAAAGCTTACGAATTAATAAGATCGAGAAGAAAAAGAATATTATCTTTATATTAAAAGATTTAATTTTATTATAAGAGAAAATCGAGACGCTTAAAAAAAAGATTAATCTTAAGAAGATAAACGAAATTACAATTAAATTAAAAAGATTAAAAGATATCGATAAGCTATTCGATGAGATTTAATAAAAAAAAATATAGAGACGAAAGAGAAGAGAATAAATGAAATAATATTAATAAATAAAAGAGATAATATAGTTTTTAACTTTTAACTCTAAAGCGAAGAACGTCTCTTCGGCGATTTAAGATCTAGATTTATTTAATTAAAAACATAAGGGCGATAATAATAATAATAATAATCTCAAAAATATAATATATTTAATTTAGGTTTCAAGCGATAAAGAGAATAAGATATTTATAATAATTATTTCTAATTATAAGAGTCTTATAAAAAGATTCTCAATAGATTATAAAATAATAATATAAAAATCTAGTAACGATCGCCGAAGAGATATAATTATTATAAGATATAAGTTAAAGAGTCACTCTATATTTAGAATCGAGCGCGTTTTTAAAATCGATAACTTCGACTTAATAAAAATCCTTAATATTATTAATATTAAGTTATAATTTTATAAAATTAACGAGCGAAAATAAGATAGAAAATAATATTACGATTATAAGCACGTCGATAATATTATTACTATTACTTATACGTCTATAAATAATAATAAGTTATTAAAGACGATAAATTTAACTTAATATATTAGATATTTAAAGAAGCGATATATTAAAACTTAGATTCTAATTTAATAAAAGAATATATTCGATAAAGAGAGAAAAAAGTTAAGAATTTAAGAGACTCGAATAATTATAAAACGCGTTTATTTAATAAGAGAAAAGAAAGGAAAAACGAATAAAATATTTTATAAGCGAGTAAAGAAATATAAAATAAAATATATTATATAGCTTAAAGACAATTCGATAAAAAAAGATAATATTATAATATCGATTTTTTTTAAAGAGTTAATAAAGCTTAAAGTGAAATTAGAGATCGAAGAAAAATTAGAGATCGATAAGAATTTAGATATCGAGATCGAGTTATTAGATAAAGAGATCGAAATCACGCGTAAGCGGCGCTTTAAATTTATAAAATTTAAAAAATTATTCTCGATATTAAGACGATCTAAAAACTTATCTTACGTTTAATAATTATCTCTTAAATCTTCAAAATTAATTAATATATTAAAGATTAATAAAAAAAATACCTTATCTAAGACGATTAATTTTATATTCGCGACTTTTTAAGTTTTAATAGAGTTCGATATCGGCGCTATAAAGAATATAAAGATTATTAACGCGTTATTACTAAATAAGAATAAATAATTAAAGAATTATTATAAGATATTTAATTTAAAAGAAAAAATAAATAAAAATAAATAAATAAAAATAATAAATGTTTAAATTAAGGCTAAAAAAGGCGATAGCTAATGCTTAAATTAATTAACGTTAATTTTCTTAATTCTTAGCTAACTAAGAATCTTTTTAATATAAATTTTTTTATAATAATCTTATAGTTCTATAGTATAAGCTAAAATATCTTACTTTCTTTTATTTCTAATTTCTTATTTATAAAAGACGATATTAAATATACGCGCTAATCTCAAGGATTTTCATCTATATTATATTAATCTTTTAACGAAATAATTATAAGTCTTATTTATTACTTATCTCGATATCTTTAACTTACTTTAACTTAATTATTAAATAATATATCATTAAGTATAAAGATAATATTTTTTAATAATTATCACGCGTCGATAATTAGAATTTATTATTTAATCTCGTTAGTCTTTACGCTATAGCTATATATATATATATATATATTATTAGCGAGAACTTAAGTCTAATTTCGTTTATCTAATTTTTTTCTTAATTTTTTTATAATTATAGAGAATATCGTAAAAGATATAAAATTAATATAATAATTTTATTTAAGATTAATTATTAAAGAAGAGAGTACGAAGTATTAGCTTAATAAAGAAAATATAAGAAATTTATTATAAATAACTTTAAGCTAGATAAAAGAAGAATATAAAATTAACGAATACTCGTTATATAATATTCTTTAATTTTTCGTATATTTATAACGACTTCTATTAGCTATAAAGAAACAATTATTAATATAATTAAATAGCTTTCGTATTTATTTTAATATCGCTTTAATAATATTCTTCGTATCTTATAATATCGATTAAATCTTAAAAATTCTAAGTTTACTCGACTTTAGCAAATTTTCTTATTATATCTTAATTCGCTTTATACTCGTATATATTACTATTATATTAATATCTAAAAAGATAACGTAGATGCTAAATTTACGATTTCGAAGATATTACTCGTTTATAAGAAGCTTCGAGTAATTCTTCTTTATCGCGAAGATAGTACGTTATAATATCTCTCGATATTTTCTATTCGATTAATTATAAAGAATATTATAAAAATAATAGACTCGAGCGCTTAATAGAATCTATTAATATATATAAATTAGATATTAAATCGAGAGTTTTAATTACCTCGGATTAGCTATAAAATAAAGAAGTTATACGCTATAGTCTCTATATTAGACGTCGTAGTAACTCGAGTAATCGTTTTTAAAAGATTTTAAAGAATTATACGTTCGAGAAGATTAAAATATCTCTTCTTAATCTCTTAAATCTTATAATTATAATCTTCATTAATATTAATAAATATAATTACGTTATCTTCGTCGAAGAATTTTTTTATTAATTATCGTTCTAAAGAGAAGAACTTTAATTAACTCTATTAATCTTAGCGCTAACTTATTATATAGCTATTAAATATTTTTAAAAACTTAAGATTCTTAATTAAGAAATCGAAAAAGAATTTATTGATATAAAATATTATATTAAAAGCGTAATATCGATCGTTAAAAGACTCTTTATAGCTCGTTATTCTTAGAAATTTCGAAAAATATTATTAAATTATTTCGATAACGTTAAAGTTATTAAGTTAATAAGAATTATAATTAAGCGTTAACGATAATATATTAAAATTTAAAATCGTCTCTTAAGAATAATTGCATAAATATCTTAAAAAGTTCTATCGTCTTAAACTCGTTAATATTAATTTATTAAACGATCTTGAAAGTAGCGAGAGAGCGTAATATTCGTGTTAAATCTCTTAGCATTTAGCCCTTAAAATAAAAAGATATATTTAATATCTAAAAATATAGAATCTATTTTTATTAGAGACGTTAAATTATTTAAATTTTTTAAGCTCTTCTAATCGTCGCTAAGAGCGTCGAAGATTTTTAAATCGACGATTATACGAATTAAAATCGTCTTTAGAGATTATAAAAGTTTTTAATTTTTTCTTATTAAAATTAGCGAATATAAATATTTAATATAAAATTTTATTATTATGCGAAAGATTAAATCTAATAACGTATCTTATCGAGATAAAGTATTATTATAAAAGCGAGAATAAATTATAAATATTAAAAATCTCTTAAGTACTTAAATAATATTTTTAATTTAACTAAAAATTACTTCTTAATTAAATTAATATAATAGCTCTAAGAAAGCGACGATTCGTATATAAGCTTTTAATCGAATCTTTTTAATCTAGTCTAATATCGATAGAGATATATTATTATAATAATTAATAAAGCATTATATATATATTATCTTTAGAAGAATCGGAAGTTAAATAGTCTTTTACTTCGTATCTATTAACTATAAAGCTAATATATTCTTAAATATCTACGTGCTTCTAACTATTCTAATTCTTTTTTAAATACTTCGAAAATAATAATTTTTAAAGCTCTCGCGAATAATAATCGAAATAGGGCGTTAGATATTCTTACTCTCATCTAAATTAAGTTTTTTATCTTCTTTATTCTTATCGCTCTTCGTTTATTTATACGAATAATAATTATTTATTAAATAGACTTAAATAATATAACTATCGTGATTACTCTAATAAATATTTTAATTTAAGATATTAAATAAGATTAATAAAATTAGATTCTTCTTCTTATATTCTTTATTATTTAAACGTTCTACGCGAGTTAAGAGAGTTATCGATATATATTTTATCTATCTATAGTTCGTTAAGCTCTTCTTAGTAAGATTAATTAGATCTTATAATTATTCTATATTATAATTATTATTATCGATAAGATATTCGTAGTTTTTCTTATTCTACGAATACTTATAATTACTAATATTTAAAAATAACGAATTCTTCTCTATATTATTTATAGTGTACTTTTTTACGCTACAATTAATATTATTCTTATATTTATTTAATATATATCTATAATAGTCTTATAGACGCCCTCGATAACTTTACACATAAAATATTTTTCTTTTACTATTCTAATAATTTATATAATAATCGTTTCTAATAAATTTATTTTAATATCTAAAATAACTTCGCTAAAAATAATAGATTACTATACTTTAATCGATTTATTTCTAAGTCTTATATCTCTTATTATTATTAAGAATCTTAAAATAAAAAGAAAAAAAAAGATAATATTAATCGTCGTTTTAAGCTTAAGAATATTATAAATATATTCGTCTTTTATTAGAGGAATATTTTATATATCGTAGCGTCGTAGTTTATATTATTATTAAAACGCCTAAGCTTTTTAGCGAAAGCGCTCGCATTAATTTTATTTATAAATATATAAGAATAATCTTAATTTTAAGATATTAATTCGTAATAGAAATAATTATTAAATTATTAATATAAAATATATAAATCGATATATTATATTTATATACTTAACGTTATTAACGAAAGACGTATAAAAACGAAATTAACGTTATTATTATCGCTACTTATATATTTACACTTTAGTTACTTTTATTCGACTTCGAGATAATTAGATATATAAAAGAATATTAATAATCTAGTTTTAATAAAAAGCGTATCGAACTTAATATTTTATTAGAGTTATTTAAAATATACTTAGTCTTTTGTCGATAACTCTATTTAGAATCTATTAACGTGAATATTCGTATCGACGCTATATATATTAAATAGAAAAATTAAGTCTAAGTAATATAAGACGTGTAATATTAATTTTTAGCAAAATATATAACGTAGACTTATAACTACGTCGTCGCGTCTAGCACCTAATTTATCTCGCTATCGTCGCGTCTACGATCTAGCGTTTTTTATATTTTTCTTATCGACGTTATCGTTATATCTAGCGCCCTTTACACTTTATTTAGATTTTCTTTTATCGTCGCGTCTAGCGTTTTATATACTTTACTTTATATTTATCTTTTTATCGTCGTATTTAGCGCCCTTTTTAATTTTTCTTTTAACGTTATATTTAACACTTTTTATACTTTAAATCTTAATTATTATATTTATATAATTATATTAAGTACTTAGAGAGCTTAAATAGAATACGAACGATATTAAGAGAATATCCCTTAATAGAATATTGTATATTTAATTTATAACTACTTTTGAGTTAACTCGACTAAGAGTACTTCGTGAGATCTTGTTTAAGTACTTTAATATAAACTTATAATTATAAACGCGCTTAAAGAGTAAGAAGAATATTAGTTATTTAAGATCTACGCTTTATATTATAGATTATTAATCTTTTAAACGAATTATACTAAAAAAATAATAATCTATTATCGAAGTAGAGATGAATCGACGTCTACGAAAAAGATTTATTTAAAAGAAAAATATAATATCTCTAAATATAGAGAAGTAAATATATTTTATAAATATTTTAATATAGATATATTTTCGTCTAATAAAGATTATATATTAATCTATTAATATATAGAAGAAAGAATTCGAAGTAGAATATTTGCAATTACTCGTATTAAGTTATCGATCTCGACGATTAAATCTCGTTATATTTAAGTCTTAAAAGATATTTTCCTTTATAATTCAATTATCGTAATAAGAAACTTAATAATTAATATATCGCTATTCTAAGATCGCTAATTCTCGATTAACTTCTATTATTACGACTTATAATATCTTATAAAATATTTTAATCGAGTTAAATAACTTTATAAGAATCTTTCTTATATCTTTATAATAAAATAATTCTTAATTTAGATACTCAACGTCTTTAATAAGCTCTTTAATACGCTACTAAAAACTTAAAATTTATTAAATCTTCGATATGCGTAAACGATAAGAGAGGCACTTAATAGTAAACGTGATATCGCTATAAATTATAATATAATAATTTAGCGTTATTACATTTTCTATTTAATTTAAACGTAAACGCTCGCATTAATAAAAAATAGAATATATTTTAAAAAATACTCGTTTAAAAGAAGAAGTTTAAAAAATAATACGCCGCTATAAAGAATCTTTCGATCTTAAATTACTTACTTTAAAAGTAATACGAAGCTTATCTTTAAATTAATCGAAAGCTACTTTATATCTATTAATACGCTACGTAGAATTCGAAAATAATAAAATTTTCTTTATATCTTAATAAATGTAATTATCTATATAATTCGTGAATGCTTTTCTTAATAAATAATAGATATCTATTATAATTCGCGCTCGTAAAGTCCGCTAATTAATTAACTTATCTAAGATATTATTAAGAAATTTATCTTTAAATAAATTTAATCGTTTATTCTAAAATTAAGATCGACTTTATAGCGAGACTTTTTAAATCTTAGTTAATATATATTTAGCGTATATATAATACGCTTAATATAAATAAATATATCTTATATAAATAGTCTTATGTATTTCGTATCTTATATAAGACTTAAAATAAGATAAAAAAAATTAATAATTATATTCGTATTTATATTTAGCGTTAATTAAAGTTTAAGAGATATCGATAGCGATATAAATAGCATCTCCTTTAACTCTTAAGAAGTCTTCTTTATTTATATTAGTAATTAATTCTAATTATAAAAAAATATATTATTTAATTTAAAGATAACTTAATTAATAGATTTTAATTAAATTCTATTCGAAAAGAGAATACGAAGAATATATTATTTATTAAGTCTTCTAAATCTTAATTAAAGCGATCTATTTTAATAAATTCTAATAATCTATTATTTATAAGAGACGACGAGATCGTGAAATTATTAATTAAAAATATTAAATTTTCTCACGACGAGGAATAGCGAGTAAGCTATTACGAGTTTCTAAAACTAAATTAAGCTAAATCTACTATTATTTATAGTAATAATATATAAGATTACTCGATTATAATTATTAAGCGTAATAAAGTTAAGACTCGAAATAATATCTTTAAGATTTCGAGTATATATATTAATATAATTAATTTAATAGAGGTCTTTAATAAAGATAATAAAATATTTTTAATTTATAAATAAATAAACGTCTCTTTAAGATTAATTAATAATATTTTAAAGTTATAATAAAATAAGTATAAGATTATAATAGTTTATAAAGAGATAAGTTCTAATAGAAATAATTAGATCTTTATATTTAATATTACTTAAATTTTATATAACTTAATCTTTATATATTAAAAACTCGCTTATTATTACGAAGAATTAAATTATAATATAATACTTTTTAATTAAAAAGATTAAATTAAATTAAATTTACTTTTTATTATTAGATTTAAAATATAATTAATAATCTTTAATTAATATAGAAGATTACGTTTTAAAGAAAAGATAATTAACGAAATCGATAAAAAAAGAGAATATTTAAAGTATAAAATATATAATACTAAAGTTTATAAAAGCTAATATAAGTCTAATAAGCTTAAAATTAATTTAGCTTCGCTATTTAGAGAATTAAAAAGATAAGATAAGAATTCGAGAATTTCTTATATCGATTTATATGATATCGAGAAAATAATTATATTAGATACGAGGTCTTTAGATAAATATTCTTTTTAAGCTTATATCTAATAATATTTATTTCTATCTTAAGAATCTCTTCGAAATTATCTAAAGTTATACGTTTTAATAATACTTATTATAGCGAAGATTAGTTAAGATATTATTACATCGTTCGTGATATTATTAAGAAGCAAATAAAATTTAAGAGCGTCGGCGCTTATCTATAATTAAAAAAATAAATAACGCTTAGCTATAAATAAGTAATTAGGCGAATATACTTATTAGAAGACTTAGTTATAGAATTTAATTCTTAACGTTAATTAATAACTATTTATTTTAATTTCTTAGCGATTTCTTTTATTTTTAGAAAAGATATATTAACGTGCGTTTAAATATTAACGCTTTTATTTCGTTAATTTTCTTTAATACTCTTTCAACTTTAATATATTAATAAAATAATAGAGAGTATTCGAATAATTTAATAGAAGTAGATAATAATCTTTATATAAATTAGCGAATTACGTAATTAATATTTATAATCTTTTAGCTAAGATTAGATCGATCTATCTAAGACTATATATAATATTATTTTAAAATAAATACTTCGATCGAAAGTCTTTAAAATAATAGATCAAGAGTTTTATAAGTTCGATTACTATTAAGTTATAATCGCGAACTTTTGATATATTAAAAATAATATTATATTTAAATTTAATTTTATAAATAAATAAATTAAAGAAATATAATATTAAGTATTTAAGAAATAGTTTAAAATTCTTTTAATCGATTTTAAATATAATATCTTATTAAGTATATATCTAAGTATAAAGAATTATATATATTATATTTAAAGCTCGTTAATAATTATAATAGATTTTTAAGTTCGAATCGATTAACGTTAATATTAATCTTTACTCTTTAGCTTTAATTACTTAAGCTAAATCTTAAAAGATAATACTTTAAACTCGAATATACTTAATTTATAATTTATTATTAAATTTAAATTTAAAGATCTAAGTAGCGCTCTTCACGAAAAATAAAAATAAATCTTATATAATTTAATCTTAGATTTCTTAAGCGAGATAAATTATTTTAAATAAAATATAATTAATATTATTAATGCGAGAATAATAAGAAATATCACCTATAAAAGATAGAAAAAATTTTAATTTTAGATCTTTAATTATTTGCGTTTACGAAGCTATAATTAATAAGTAAAATACGAGCGCGTAATCTTAATTAAAAATCAAATACTATCGCGATATATCTATTTAATAAAAGTTAGTAATTATATTCTAAAATTTCTACGATATCTTATTTATAAAGAAAGTTATAGATAAGAGAGATATTAAGATTAATAAAAATGCAATTCTCGAATAAAATAGAAACATTTATATTTAATCGAAGCGTTATTTATAAAATAGCATATCGCTTATGAAATCGTCTATCTAGCGTATTATATATAATTAATAATATACTTCTTTATTGAATCTTAAGTATATCTATAATAATTAATTTATTCTTTCTTATTATAAATATTTATTCGAGATTAGCTTAAGTATCTCGTAACGTAATAATATAATTACTCGCTTTCTTTATAATTACGTTAGCGATAATCTTTATTATAAAAATTATAATCTTTCTACTACTTCAACGTAGACTTATCGCGCTATAATAAATAATTCTTATCTTAATTATATAATCTCTACTAAATATATTTATTAAATTATTTATATACGCTTTCGTCTTAAGGCGATCGTTTAAATCTATTCTTTTAAATTAAGTCTATCTTTTTAATTAATAACTTCTATATCTTAAAGAATATAGATCTAAATACTTTCTTCTTCGTATATCTCTTATATATTATTATAAAAATTTTTATATTTATTATTATCGTTATACTCTCGATTTTTTTTTCTCTTAGCGTTATTTATAAGAAAATATTAATTATTAACGTTTAGAGACTAAATCGACTTATCTAAGATAACGTCGAACTTAATTATAGCAATTACTATTAAATATATCTTATTCTTTCTTTAATTATAATAGTATAAGCATATTATATAATTTATATAAAGTTTCGATTTTATATTTATATTCGTTATAAACACCTTTCTTTATATATAATTATATATATTATTCTAGTCTCGAATATATTATATTATTTCTATTTTAGAGATAAGCTTTCTATTATATATAATAAGATAATTAAAGATATATATCGAGTATATATTAATCGAGATTATAAGATATTAGATCGAAAATTAAAGTAATGAAATAAGTTCGTATTTTAATTAGAAGTTATAGAGACTTATCTTATATCGAGAGTTATTGAAAATTATTATAAGAGCGAGAATCTAGTCGATAAGTAGAATATATGTGAATTCCTATATCTTCTTTACTTACGTTTAAAGAAATTATTAGTTATTTTCTTATTCGAGAAGAAAGTTAATTTAATATAGCACTGTCGATAAGAAATTGCTAGACTTAATAGCGAAATTATAAAAGCTTAGCGTTTCGCGAATTAGAATATTTATCTTTATTTAGCTTTTATATAATTCGAACGCTTAATTAATATATACGTCGTCTCTTAGTCTATTACATATCTTTTATTTTTTTAACTTTTTTCTTAATATATTAATAGCTCTATTAACGCTATAGTCTAATATTATATTAACTTGAAATAATAAAAGATATATATATAAAGTATATTAATAATAAGATTAATAGCGACTATTATTATCGAATAAATTATTCTCGTCGTCTTTATCGAATTCTTATCTTAGCGGAAAACCCTTATATCTATACTTTTATTCTTGACCTATTACGCGCCTTGACTCTTAGGGATCCTTTAGAATATTCTATCTTAAGCTATTCTTATTCTTCTTATTATATTATTATCTATTATTATTTAATTAATAATCGAATAATAAAGACTCGCTTTATAGATAAAAATCGAACTTAATATTTAAAAGTACTATTTTTATTTTCTCTTTATTTAGATTTTCCTTATAATAAATCTATCTTTTAGCGTCGCTACGATTCTAGATTAAATATATTATAGCGTTAATATCTTATCTACGTTCTTGGCGATTAATCTTCCGAAAATTAATAATTACTTTCTATCTTATCTTATATTATAAATATTCTTTATAAGTGCGAGCGAGCTAATATAGATATCGAGATTATTATAGTATCTAATTATCTCGTTAATAATAAATCGTATATTTAGAGAATTATTATAACGGCGAATTAATATCTTAAAGATCGCATAAGCTACGATATACTTAGTCTATAATAATTTAGTCTATATTAATACAAATTCTAAAAGAAGTTATTCGAGCTCAACTAATAAACGAATAGATATTATCTATTTTATAATCGTATCGCTAATCCTTATCTTAATAACTATCGTCTTCGATATATTCTATATAACGTTTCGATATAATCTTTTATATATTACGAAATCTATTAAAAATATCGATAATCTTCTCTATTCAACTACACTTAATTAGTTATTTATTAAAATATATATATTTAAGATTTTTCTTATCGGACTTTTTCTTTTTGCTCGAGATAAGAAGTAACGATAAATCTATTTAAGTTAAGCTATAATTATAATCGACGTAACTATCATAGCTATCGGCTTTTAAGTTATATTAAATTAAGCGTTTAAATCGCTATTAAGATTTTCCTCTTATATTAAAAATAATAAGTCGCTTAAGCTCAAGAATCTTAAGAATAACGTCGCGATTAATTATAAAAATAATGCATTACGCGCTTATAGATTAATAATTTAAATTTTAAGAGATTCTTTAAATATTAATAATAAAAAGATTTTCGAGATAAGGGACTTAGTCTAAGAGCTATAAATTAATAATAATAACGTATAGATATATTTAAAATAACGAATTAAGATTAACGGCGTCTAATATATATAATTCATTACTATATAAAAATCTTTATAGATAATTCTACTCTTTTTATTAAGATTATTTAATTAATAAAATTATTTATTAAATTAATATACTTCGCGCTATAAGATTACGTGCTTATTAAGCTTCTTTTCGTGCTTAATCTAGATCGAGTATTTTATCTCTTTAACCTACGCTTTAAGCTCTTCTCTTCTTTACTATTAACAAGTCTAATAATTTCGCTTCTTCTTCTTTTTCTTCTTCTATTAAGAAAATAATTAAACGATTATAAAAAGTCGATCTAATTGCGTAGCTTATAATATATAAACTCGACGCGCATTAAGTCGATATTTTAGAAGAAACGTATATTAGCTATAATAGCTTAATAGACGTCTAATTATTAGAAATTTAAACTCGCATATAGAGAGAAAGATTAGAGTTATAAAATTAAGATAATTATAATAGAAAAAACGAGGCTATCTAGAATCTATAAATAAAAGAATTATTAATAAATTTATAGTAATAAGACTAATCGATAATATAAAATCATATTTAATGCTTTTATGCAATTACTTAATAATACGAAATTAATTATAAAGCTTTAATGTAAAGCGTATAGATATTACTTTCAAGTCTAAGATTATTTACACTAATATAGATTATGTATATTAACTAATTATTTAATTCTTATTAAAGTGGTAATAATTAATTCGAAATAGCGAGAGACGTAAGATTATATATTAAATAATTAGTATTAATATTCTCACTTATGCCGTGATTATATTAGCCTAAAAGAATTATTATCGATCTTTAACGATATCGATAATACTTATAATTTCTTTAAGTGATTTATAGATTGCTAAAGTAATTAAAATTTTTATTTAATAGAGAATATTTGTAAGTAAATATTAATAGAACATTATAAAATAGAATAGGGTTTATTAATATATTATATTTAATTACATTAATTATCGTATTTATATCTTCTTTAAAGATATATTCTTTAGTTAAATAGTCTTAATTAAAATCCTTTTTATAGAAAGTAGCGATATATTTATTAACGTCGCTATTATATATATTTATATAACTATTACTCGGCGAGACGTTATATACGAGATTTATAAGCGAATTAATTAATGTAACTAAAGATTAAGAATTTATAATCGAGATAATTATTAATAAAGTGCTAGTTAAAGGAATAATTAATAATTATATAATTAATATTATTAAAGTACTAGTAAAAGAAATATTCGAAGACGTTAATATCGTAATAATATTAATAGATAAAGAACTCGAAAAAGTAGAGAGCTATATAGTTAATAACTTTATAATGCTATTTAAAGAGAAAGTAAATAAATACGTAATTAAAGATAAGAAATTAAAGATTAAAAAAGTCGATCGAGAGATAATTATTAGGATTATCGAACTTAGAGTAATAAAAGATATTATTAATAATTAGTAATTCGAGTATAAATAAGATAAATTAGCTTAGAGAAGAATTATTATAAGTATAAATTATATTTGTTAAGATTATAATTAATATAATAATCTTAAAGATCGTAAATATAATAATATTCGATAAGATCTCGCTGCTAATAAGAGTCTTAATAATTTCGACGCCTTCGATTATTAATATATTATCTTTTATCTGCGCTATTTAAATAAGATAAATACTTTATAAAATTTATTTCAAGAACGATATTATAAAGAATAATTTACGATTATTTAATCTTAGATTTTTTTTTATAATGCGAGTCGTTAATCTTAGATTAGAATCTTTTATTATATTAATTATATTTATTATTAAAGAATAAATAATCGATATTAAGATTATCTCGAGAATTATCTATAGATTACGATAATTTAAGAGAAGTCTTTAAAGATAGAGTACGTATTAATTATTAACGTAAAGATCTTAGATTATTTAGAGCTTATTTAAATAAAGTTATAGCTTTAAGTTAAGATTATTATAAAAGATAATAACGTAGACGTAAAATACTTTATATTAATAATATAAATAATATCGGAAATTTTTAGATTAGAATTTAAAGAATAGAGCGAAGTCATTAATGTTTATATTAAAAGACTATATAAAAGATATTAGTAGAATTTTAATATTTGCGTATATTAAAATAATATATATAGGGGAAGAAAATTAAACGAGTGCGAGCTCTTTATTTAATCTCTTTATAATTAGTAATATTATAAATAATATTAAAAATATATCGAATAATAGCTTCTCTTTAAATTATTAAAAGTTAAATTTAATAATAAATTATAGAAGAATATTTCTATAGAAGTCAAAAATAAGTTGATTTTATTTTCAAATTATAAGTTCTTTATTATATAGCTCTCAAATAAGAGAATAAATCGTTATTTTTCCTTTTAAAATATTTAGATATAACTTCTTCTCTATAAAAAGCTAGACGCTCGATTAATAGTGCTAATATATATATAATTATTATTATTTATATTCGAAATCGTCGATCTACTAAAAATTATCCTCGTAAGATACGCTCTTAGCTATAACGTTACTTCGCTTATAATAACGATAATAATTAGTTGAGACTCTTATCGTATAAAAAAACCAAATAAACATAATAAGTAAGAGGCTAATAAATTTAAATATAAGATATACGTAGATTATTAGTTAAGAGATTAAAGCGATCTATTAAGTAAGATAATTTATAAATTTTAAATTAATATATTCGCGCGAAATCTAATAAGTACTTTTAGCTTAAAAATAAGTTTTTAAATATATTATATAATAAAATTAATATAATAATTAATATAAGAAGAATCTACGCACGTAAAAAGATCTTATATATTATTATTATATAATTCTTAAAAGCGTTCACGCATAATAAAATTAGTTTCGCTATTCTATATTATAAGTATAAATATAATATTAAATCGTCTATTATAAAGCTCTTTAAATATTTCTCAACCTCGTTTATTATCTTATTAGATTTAATATATATAAATATTTATCTAAGATAAAACTTACGCTTATTATCAAGATAAAAGATATATTATATAAACTTATATATCAACGAAAAGCGATCTTTTAAATTTATTTTCGAGTTTTTTAACGACTCTTTCGACGTAAATATCGATTTTATTAATAATTAATTCGATTTTAATCGATTACGATATTTATTCTTTTATCGATTATATAAGATAACTTAGATCTAAAGAATCTCGAGTTGATAAATATATTTCGTTAGATCTATTAAATTAACGATCGATTTATAGATTAATTAAATAAGATTATCTCGTTTAAGAATATCGTATTAAATAAGAGTGAGAGACTTAATATCTTTATATAACACGACGATAAAGAATTCGATAAATTAAGTCTTGAGTATACTCGTATCGACGATATAAGAATATCGCTTTTAGGCTTTCTTAAGTATTCGATTTCTTCAAATAATTTTCTCACGATATAAAGCTATATTAACTTATTTCTTAATTTATAATCACGAATCGTTTAGAGAAGCACGTTCGACGAAATTATATTTACTCTTAAGTCTTTTAATAAGCGTCTTACTCTCGCTATTAAATTAAAGTATACGCTTATTATTAATAATCTTTTTCGATAACTTAAAGAAAAGTTTAATCGAGACGTTAAAGTCGATAATTAATATTATAAATCTAGCTAGCTTTTAAACGACTTTATCGAAAAAGCGATCTAAAAAGATAGCGATAATATTAAATCGAATCTCGCGATCGAGATAATAACGAATCGTATTTAATTAATAATTAAAAATCTAATCTCTTATCGACGAGAGCGCTTTATCTATAAGATTTTTATATATTAATATTGCGATTACTCGAGAAGATAAACTAGTAGCGACTTATCGTTAACGATATTAATTAAGTTACGTTATATATAATACTAAGTAAAAGACTTCTTTATCTTAAATCTACGATTGAGTTATATAAAATAACGAAGTTACGTGCTCGAACGTAATAACTTTATAAATAATATACGAAACTTATAAATAGAGTATTTAGACTCTCGAAAGATGAGAAGATTTAAAGCGCTACGCTTTATCTTTAATTAAAAATACTTATTTTTTAAAAAGATCTCAGCTTAAAAGATATTATCGATATCCCTTAATAATTTCGTCGCGAATATATTATTATAAAGAATTAAAGAGAGAAGATAATCGAGAAGATAAAGAAGAGAATTATTCTTTCGCTTAACGATAAACGTTTTTTAATTAAATATAGATTAATAATAATATTAAAGAAATATAAGTATATTACTTACTCTCGAGAATAATTATCTTTTCTCTTTATATAAATAAGAATTATTTTTACGAAGAGAAGATTAGACTTATTAGAGATATTATAAGAGGCGATAATAAAAGCGATATATCTCTAAAGGAGAGATCCCGTATTATCAAGGCCCTTATCGACGTTATCGTCTATATTATTATTATTATCGCTCTCGCTATTACTATTATTATCGTTATTAAAGCCGTTATTAAAATTAACGAGCGTCGCTTATTTATTCTCTTAATTCGTATTATTCTTAAATTTTATTCTAAAATCGAATATAGAGATCAGGCGATAGCTAAAATACGAAGTTATTAATATATTCGCGATAATATAGCTTCGTTGTTATTTATCTCGATATACGTGAGTATTATATATTTAGTAATAAAAGAGAATATAATAAAGATCTTCGACGCTACTAACGTCTCGTTTCTTGAATAAAGTGCGTAGCTTATACTTATTTACGAGAATCTTCTTGTATTAGCGATAACGAATATATTAGCGAGATTAATTTCTTATAGCAGAGTCTTATATTAATTACGTCTCTTTTAATATTATTATTTAACTTACGATTATATTAATCGAGAATATATATATTTAGAATTCGTTAATAATTATTAAGACTCTCGCTAACTCGCACTCTCGAGTAACGATTTAAGATTTATTATAGAAAGATTTTAAAATTCTCTGCGACGGCGATTTGAAGAAAGTTCTCGAATATTTTATTGATCTTATAATAGAATCTAATAGTAGATTATTAATCGTTTATATAGTAATAAATAATTAAGAAGAAGAAAGTATAATAATTAACTTGATTCACTTCTTGAGAAGAGATCTTATACTTCTTTTAATATTATTAGTATACTTTAAGATAATTTAATTCTTTACTACTAAATTTCTGCGAAGATTCTTATAATAATTCGACGATTAATTAATATTTTTTCGGCGTATTTGCGTAATTTTGCGAAATAATATAATAAGCATAATATTAAAGAAAAGACGTACGTAAAGATAATAATTAAATAATAATTATTTAAAGAAAAGTTAAATAAAGTAAGGTTTTGCCTCTATAATTAGAATTTCAGATATAATAAAAATAGATCACTTATGATCATATAAGAGACGTTTTATGATTATCCGTCTCCTATAATAGAAGTTATATCCTTATCGCTAATCGTCGTTAGTGAGGGAAGTCTTTAAGGGGGGGGAGGTATTTTGACAGCTTAAAGCGGCTGTCAGCCTATCTCTTTTCCGCTACCTTAACACCGAAAAGAAAATAATAGACGTTATATATCTAAAGAATTAATAATTTGCGGCGAATAAACACGAAATTAAGCTTAATAAATCTAAAGGAGTCGCGAATATTAAATTAAAAAATTATATTTTTATATTTGACGGTAAAAATTAGATTATCAAGTTAAAGATATTTATCGTCCATTAAAACGATATTTAAAAGAATATTAAAGAGATTATTAATATTCTTAATAAGAATTATATAAAGATAAATCTTCATATAATTTGAAATTTAATAACGATATTAAAGTTCGCTTAAAAGATTTATTCGCTCGATATACTAAATAAAAATATTATATGAAATTTAATAAACTTTATATTTAGAATCGGATAAGTTAAATAATAAATCTTACTTCGTTTTTATAATCGATATTTATTATTTAGAAAATTATATATAAAGAATTAGAGAAGATATTAAAAAGAAAATTAAGAGTAATTATCGATATTCGTAATCTAAATAAGATTATTATTAATCTTTATTCTCTATCTCTATAAGATAATATAATTAATATATTATAAAAAAAATATATATATTAATATCTTAAATAATTTTTTTGTTTTATAATTCGATATATAATCTAAAGATTAATATAAGTAAATAGTCGTTTCGTATCGAGATTTGAAATATTTTAAGATAGCGGCGATAAGATATAAGGGCTTTTTATTATTCGTATAAAGAATTATAAATAGAGAATTAAGATCGTTTAAGAACTTTATAAGATTTTATATCGATAATCTAATTACTTTCTCACCTAGCTTCGAAGATTATTTTACTTATCTTCGATAACTCTTTAAATTATTTATTAAGTTAAGAATTATTATTAATTTAAAAAAGATATTCTTAAATTATCTAAGTATTATATTACTTAATTAAAGAATAGATATATTCGGGCAAAAACAACTTAAAAAAAATTAAAGTCTTAACGAGTCTAATCTTTCTCGCTAATCTTAAAATTCTTAAATATTATCTTAAGTTAATAAGATAATTATATAATAAAATTTTCTATTATATATAGAAGATAAAATCTTTTTAATAAGAGAAGACTTTATTATTAAAAGACTTATTCGTTATTAGCGAATAAAAAAGAAAGAGCTTTATAAAGAGAACGTCTATCGAGAAAAGATCGGTATTACTCGAATTCTTTTATCTATTATGAAAGTCTTTTTCTTTATTAAATTTCTTAATATATTTTTATTCGTAATAATATATATACGTTAATCTCGATATATTAAAAGAGAGAGATTTCGATATTTACGTTTATTACGTTAAAAGTAATTCGAAAGATAATAAGTTTTTTAAGTCGAATCTTATATCGATTCTATTCTTATTTAAATCACCTAATAATATCGAGTTTAGATATTAATTTATTAAGCTAGAAATCGCCGATCTAATTTAAATAATTCGTAAAATTAGATATCTTATTAATAACTCGCCTCTTATTACGATTATATATATAAATTATTCGATAACGATAAGCATTATTAAGTAAATGAGTTTAATCTCTTTATCTTTTAATAAGCTTAATTTATATCTAATTAGAGTGTTATAATATTTTTTATAATTCAAATTAAATATTTATTATAAATTAAGTAAATAGTATATTATATTAGATATTCTCTTTAGATTAGTATATAAATTAATAATTAAGAAGAAAATATCGATAATTAAAGAGAAAACGCTTAATAATATATTTATTTTTAATGAATTTCTAATAAAAATATTTAGCGACTTTAAAATTAGAATTTAAATATTCTATATTAAGAATAAGAAATAAATAATAATTCTATAAATATTAAATAATAAGTTATGAATTTCCGAAATTTAACATTATCTTAAAATAAATTTATCTATTTTATTAACTTTATTAATAGAATTAAATTATATATTATTAAGATCTTCGAGTAGAAAATATTTTATTAAGCTTATAACGTTAACGCTTATATTAAATTTAATAGAACTTACGAAGTTATAATTAATAATTATTTCTTTCGTAAACTTAGTCGTCGATTATATCGATATATACATTATTATTATAAATGCAATCTAAATCAAACGAAATAATACTTTACTTACAAATCTCTTAATTCTATTATAGAATTAATAATTTTATATTATATAATAATCGCGAACTTTATTCTTATATTATCGAATATTAATAATAATATACATTATATTATATCAATAATATGCAAGTTTTCGAAAAGAATTACGTTAATTTTTAATAAAGATATATACTTAATAGAAGACTAAGCTAACGTATTTATAAATACGATTATTAATTAAGAATTATCGATCGCTTTCATCTTAGATAGAGATAGAAAATTCGTATCGACTTTTAAAAAGACGATATTTTAAAAACTTAATATAGCGTTTCTAATGAGCTTTATTTATTATTTTTAAATCGATAATTAATTAACTTAAATAAATTAGATTATTAAGATTATCTTACCATACTAATTAATAAGTAACTCGAAAATAAATTAAATTAAATATCTATCTCGTCTTAGAGATATTTTAAATAATCTATTTAACGCCTCTAGCGATTTAAGTTTAAATAAGATTATTTACGATTATTATCTTTACGATACTTTTTTATCTTTATCGTTAATCGAGATTTATAATAATTTTCTTAATAAGCGAATAATTAATATTAAGAAAAATTAAGAATATAATCGCTTAAGCTAACGTAAAGATAAAAATTATTTATAATTTTTATTATCGCTTAATCTCTCTAAAAATTAATAATATAATCTTTTTAAGATTATATTAAAGATATATAATATCGAGAATAAAGAATTATAAGTTTATTAATTAGCGCGCGAGATTATTTAAAATTATAAAAAGAATTAATAATCTTATATATAAGCTGAATATATTAGCGTATTAAAAGATCTATTTAATTATTTTAATTATATAACTTGAACTAATCTTTAAGAAAGAGAACTCTTATTATTAAGATATAAAATTAAGTTAATTTTCGGCGATCTTCGAGTTTAATAAAAAATAATATAATAATAAGATTAAGAAGCTTATAAATAAGTAATAACGATGTTCTAGTCGAGAAAAGAAAATTATTAAGTATTTAATAAGATGAAAAGATTAAGAATCGAAGTATAATTAATAGTATGATAAGAATTTACTTTATAATGTCTAAAATATTTTAAATAACTACGAGAGAGAGTATCTCTTATCTTCGCTACGTTATTGTAATTAACTATTATTAATTATTAGTTATACTTAATATAATTAATAACTTCGTCTAGACACCACTATAACGTTAAACTATCGTTTATTAAACGCAAAATAATAATTAATATATTATGAGTAATCGCCAAGATAAGATAAGTGAAATAAAATAATAACGAAATTTATTTTATTAATAAATCTCACTTCGTATTATAATAATCTTATTTCTTTTATCTTTCTATAATATTTTTCGTAATAAAGTCTACATTAACACTATTATATCTCGCTCTAGCTTAACGTATCTTATATCTTTATTAAGTATCTTATTTTAATTTATTATAATAAATAATAAAATTAATAAGATAATTAATAAAAAGAATTTAATATAAGTTAAGATTAATAACTTTATAAGAAGACTTATAAATAACGAGTTCTTAATTCGTGATATAAGATAAAAATCGCGTTGTTAATATAAGAAGTTAAAGAAGTTCGATTATCGATATAGCTTATATATATGAACGTAAGAAACTATATTTAAGAATAAACCTTAGCATCTTACGTCTATCGTATTCGAGCGCAATATTAAAGACCGACGATGTTACGATATAGTCACTCAAATATGCACTTCTATTCGATCTTATAATCTATATAATTCTCGCGATAAATATCTTATAGAGAGATAGAGTAAATTATTAATCGATAGTCTTTTAATTAAGCGATTATATTATTATAAATCGCTTAAATATAAGATCGATAGTTTATAGACTATTTAATAACTTAATTAAAGATATTATTTATCGAGATATATATATCTTATATAAGAACATCGGGACTACTTAAATAAGTACTCTAAATTCTTAAAAAATTAATAATCGTGCGAAGATATACGAGAATAAGCAAGATAATAAAGTTCTTTTTATTATATATAATTTGCGATCTTATTATTCTTTAATGATTAATGAATTCGCTTTATATTTGCACATTTTTATATTATTAAGAAGAATCTCGAATTAATACTTCGCAACGAAGATATAAGAAATATTAATATAATGCGCGATTCTTTTTCACTTAAAATTAATAATTTAATAACTTATTAATTAACTTTATAGATTATATAAATAACTTATTAATTAACTTTATAGATTATATAAATAACTTATTAATTAATTTATTGGATAGAGATTATCGCTAGTAATTTATTAGCGTAATTAAAGATAATTCTAGATAGATTATAAGAGATTATTACTTTAATTAAGTCGATACGCGAAGTAACGCTTTCTTCTAATATAATATCGTAGTTAATAATAAGAATAATAATATATATTATAATACGCTTTCTTAAGTTTAACGATATTATCTTAATAAGACTTACTACTCTAATAAAATATTAATAAAAAAATATTAACTATCGATATCGAAAACGATAAATTAGAATTTAATAAGATAATAGAGAAATTCTATTAAAAGAGATATACTCTATTTAAGAATACTTTATATAAAAGTATAATAATCTTAAAGAACGCGCTTACTATAATATAATTACCGATAAGCGATACTCGCTATTATATTCGAGATAGATTAATTAAGAAAAATAAGATACTAGCTTTTAACTTTAAATACGAAATTATTAATATTTATTAATAAATTCTTAAATTCTTCTTTAATAAATTAATCTTAAATATTAATTAATTTATTTTAATAATATCAAAGTTATGGAAAATTAATAATTATTAAAGTAAGTCTTACGCGTTAATATAAAATCTTAATAATGTTAAAAATATTATATAATCGATTAAATAAATAAAAGATAAATCGATAAGCGATTTTTAGTTCTTAGAGAACGTAAAGAAGTAAATTACTTAAGTAAGAGTTTATTAAATTAACGTAAACATTAATATTATAAGTAGTTTAAGCTCTATACTCGAGACTTCTAATATTATATTAAGCTAGAACTTATTATATAATTTTAGTAATATAACTAAGATTAATAATATAAGAAAAACTTTATTAAGTATCTTATTAGAACGTGCTCGATATTAATTAAGCTAAAATATTAAATTATAAGAATAGATACGAGTTCGCGACTATAAAGATCGTTAACGAATTCTTATTCTCGATATCAATAATTTATTAGTATATTTTAATAACGAAAACGTTATAAAGAAGATAGATAAGATTACGAGTAAGAATAAATTAGTAAACGATAAATTTATATAATTAATTCGAAAAAAAAAAGAGAATAACTCTTATTAAAATATTATTAAAGATAATTAGGATTATAATTAATCTTAATACGATTATAAATTTAATTAAAGAAAAGAAATTCGAATATCTTAAAAGAGTTATAGAGTTCTAATATTAATAGAAGTGCATTAATAAAAAAAAATAAAGGATCTTCTTAGCTAGTACTAAGAAGATCGTATTAATAAAAAGAAATAAAGAATCTTAATAGAAGAAAGAAAGAAAGTTTTTTATTAATCGTTAATATAAATTTTTTGTCTCTAATATTTTCCTTTTTAATTTCGCTTATTAATGCTATTATAGACGATAATTAAATTGATTAACTCGTCGCTATACTACGTATAGTTACGACTAGATCGCTTAGCTCGTTATTAATCGTGCTTTATTAAGTAGAATATTCATAAGAATATAAGTTTCTTTTCTCTTATTATTAATAGATATTACGAAAACGCTTAATAATAACACTTATAATTAGATATTGGCACTCAGCTTGGTTTAATGTATTATTATCTTCACACACACATTTGCAGTATATCGCCGATTTGGCACCACCATCACGTCGCCGATCTATATCAGGTCGGCGATCCCATTCAGGTCGCCAATCTAACAATAATTAACAACAATAGAATTTATATTAAGGGATTATTAAGAGCATTATTAGAAAAAATCGAGAATAGATCTTTATAGTCTAAAATATATATTTAAGAATAATCTCTAAGAATTTAGTTAATAAACTAAATTTTATCTAGATCTTATTCGTTTAAGTCTTTTTAAAAGTATACTTAGCTATAAAAAGAGCGAGAAACGTTAGATAAAATCTCTTTTAAAGAGTTAAAATTCGATAAAATACTCGCGAAAGTACTTATAATTATAGAAAAGCTATTTGAAGAAGTAAGAATCTATAATAATAGCTCGATATAAATAGCGTTAATTTTAGTAAGCTTCTTCTAATTCTTCTCTAAAGCGAGCTATAATAAACGCTATTATTTAATAATAAGTAAGTTTTTAAATTAATTTAACAGAGATTCTTTCTAATTAAAATAGAATCGAAAGCGTTTTTCTTAAATATAATAAGAGCTAAATCGAATTACTCCTTTAATACAGGAATTTTAGAAATAATAGATATTTTCGTCCTTATAGTCTATTAAATAATAGCGCTAACTTCTATTCTTAAGCTTCTTTAAAACATAATTTATAGCTTAAGCCTTTAAATTAATTATATATAAATATAATAGATTAAGGCGATTTTTAGTAAAGGCTTTGATTAAAATAATATCTAAATTAATAATTAGATTACGAGCGTAGAGATAATTAATTATTTATATAATCTTCGACTATAGATTTTTTACTAAATTAAAACTAATTAAAATAGAATAAAGTTTTTAATTAGCGTCTACTCGAATCGTTTAGACTCCCCGTTTTATTTAAGATTATTAGTTATAATAAATTTATAAATAATACTCTTCTTAGCGACAAAGGCTATAAATATATCTTTAATTAGCCCCTTGGTATTATTAATACAAAGACGATAAGTTTTATAATTATTATATTCTCGTTTAATTTTAAATTATTTAAACAACTTAAAACTTCCCTTCTAGATTTAAGATAATCGATATTAATAAACTTAATATCGTCGTTTTTTACCTAATAACATATTTAATCTCGTTATACTTAATAGACGTTAGAGATCTAATAATATTACTATAAATAAGATTTAAAGAATGTTTATCTAGTTTTATATAATATATTTAATCGTAATTACGGGTCGGAAAGGTGTGGTATATTTGATGGTATGGGATCAGTTTTTCGAATACCATATCGAAAGGTATGGGATATCCCATACTTCCATTGGGTTTTTAATAAATATATTACGTAATATT
>JANQBS010000345.1:0-36967 GCA_033085395.1 Xanthoparmelia taractica | reverse complement strand
TAATAACTAGAATAATAACTAGAATACGTTCGTATAATTCTATATAGAGTAACTTCTTCTATATATAGTATATTTCCTATATTTCTATATATAATATGAAATATTTCTATATATATTAGAAATTTCTTAGATTATTTTATAATATTAGCACGTCTTTCAAACTATTTTATAAAAATCAAATAATATAATCTTAATATTATATTATATTATAATATAATATCGACACTCTATATTTTAGATTATTTTAGACCTTTTCGACTCGTAATTAGAATAATTAATCGCGAGTCTAAGATTAAGATAACGATACTCGAAGCGAGACTTTATATGAATTTTTAAGAGTTATTTCTAATTAAAAGTATTATAAAGAAATATACTCTATTTATATTACTAATTAATAAGGCGATTAAATAAATATCTCTTCGCTTACTCGTTATAAAGATAAATATTTATAAATTTCTTCTAAATAACGTTAGATTGCTATTAATAAAAGATTATATATCGATTATAACGATTAAAACGAATAATACGAAGAAGTATCAAGATACTTAGAAAAAATTACTAGATATAAGTGTGACGATAAAGTTTATAAGCATATATATCGTATATTAAAACGAGATTTCCAAACGATTTAATAGAATCGTAATCACGCTCGTTAAATCGATACTAATTTAATTTAAATTATTATTAACCTTCTAAGCGAAGGTTATAATATATATATATTATATATATAATCGATTATCGTAGAGAAATAGAGGAAGTAAGTTATCTAATAAGCTATAATTTAAAAAGAAATTAGATCTTAATAAAGAGAGAGTATTTAAATATATATATAGAGTATTTCTAATTAAGAAGCAACGAGATATTAAATTAAACATCGTAAACTATCTAAAAATTTATATTAAGTATTAAAACTACAATTAAATTAAGTTAATAATAATATATAACGAATAAATTAAGTCTAAAGAAGAACTATTTAGCTAAAAAGAAATATTTATAAAAAACGTTAAGATCTATAAAGGCTAGTCTTAATTAAAAAAATAAGTCGTAATCTTAATTAAGAAGATAAGCCGACTTAATATTATAGGCCTATATAATTATTATACTTATAATATTACTTCTTTTCTTAAATAGCGATATCTTAGCGCTTTAAAAGAATAATATTCGCATAAAGAAACGATTCCGAACGCCTAGAAGAAATATATATTAATATAAATACGGGTCGAAAAGATATGATATATTTGATAATATAAGATTAGTTTTTCGAATATTATATCGAAAGATATAAGATATCCCTTACTTTTATTAAGTTTTTAATAAATATATTACGTAATATTTTTTTATATTCTAAAAATACGTAAAAAGCTTAAGCGAACGCTTATATAATTATAAAATTCTATAAATAAATTAAAAAGATATAATTTTTTAAAAAAAAGTTAAAAAAAAGTTAAAAACGACTATATTCAATAGATATTATATCTTTTCGACTCGTAACTAAATACCAAGTATTTAAATTCATCGAATCAAGAATACGCTAATAATTAAGTAATTACAATACGCTAGAAAGATACTTTAGCAATACGATATAAAGTAATATATCTCGATTAATACTTTAATCAATAAATATAAGTTTATTTAACTCGCTTAATTTAAAAAAAAATAAATTAATTAGCGAGATTATTAAAAACGAATTAAAAGTCTTATATATTTTATAATTAAAATACGTTTTAACTTAATCTTCGTTATTAAGAAGCTAAGTTAATACTATTATAATTTAATTATACGTTATATAAATGCACTTAATCGCGTATTTAAATACGTAATCGAAATAATTAAATATAAACTACGCTTTTATCGAGATAATAATTTAATAATCTACTCTAACTTAGTCTATAATAACGATAAATTAAATCGTAAATTTATTTATAATTACGTTTTATTGCGAGATTAAATCGTATATATTTAGATTAGTAAGAAGTAACGTGATATAGCTATATCTACTATTAAGACTAAGTATATAATCTTTATTAAGATTATAAAGATTATTATATAGACGACTCGCTAATTAAAAAAACTATTCTTTTAAAATCCTAAGAAGACTTTTATATAGCTACTTAATAACAATAAGATTAGCTTAATCCTTATTAAGAACTCTAAATATTATTAAAGAATTAAGTATATTAATATTTAGTATTACTATATACACTAGATCTATAAGAATAAATTATTTAAACTTAATTTCGTACTTATCGTCGATTAAGTAATTAATATATTAATTAAGTCGCTTACTCCATAGACGTTTCAGCGAGATAGATAGTTACTTAATCTATATAGTCTTAAATTCGTTCTAAATAAATAAAATAATAAAAAGAGAATATTAATATTAAATAATTATTTCGCTTAATTTCTGGCTAATCTCAGCGAAGAAGAATCTCTTAATTTAGTTAGCGTTTTATGAATAAAGATAGCGAATAATAGCGAATCTAATAAAATCTTCTCAGCGAGTATATAGACTAATCCATAACCGCCTTCATATGCTTCCTTCCTTATGTCCTTAAGACTTGATCAATCGAATCAATCAGCTAGCCTTAGCCAATCATTGAACAGTATTTCTGCTTAGTCATAGCTATCCGTCACCCACATTTGCAACAGGTACTGCCCTTGGGCTGGCTCGCTTGCTGGGCTGGACTACGGTGTACAGCATACTTTATACCTTGATGAAACAAGTCTGCCGTCAGCACCCACGAAAATTGGTGAGGCTATAGCGTCGACTCGTCTTTAAAAAAAAGCTAATGTTTGTTAGATCACGGACACATACATGGCCGAGTGGTTACGGTGTGTGGTGAGCCATATTCCGTACGCCGAAGTATTCAATTCCAAACAATGAAATAGACCCAGCAAATACTTCCGATAGTATGACTATCGAAAATTCTCATAGGCTTTCCCAGTACAGTATTCTGAAAGACATTCGTAGGGTAAAATAGGCCTTGGGGTTTTTCACCTAGATAGTTTGTGCGGGTCAGGTTTCGGGATTTCGGAGCTTGTAAAACGTAGAGAATCTCATCTTGACCTGGAACATGTACATGCGCAACGATGATGAACTGTTGTGTAGGTGAATAAGTATTTCCTCAATATCTAATAGACGTGCCCTCCTGGCCTTGCAGCAGCATCTTCTTAAAGCATCCCAGCAGGGAGCTCCAAAACCTAATTCATCCCGCTCCATCGCCTCCATCAACCTACAATGTCCTCAGGCTTCATCTCCGGCGGAACCACCGACGCTCCCATAGAGCGTGACGATGAATGGCTAAAGGCTCAGCAAGAAATCGAAGCCAACCGTCGCCGCAAAGAAGAGGAGAGCAGACAGGAGGGCGGGAAGACACTGTATGACATTTTGCAGGGGAACAAAGGTGACTATCACTGATCCTAGTCTACACTGTACACACAGTCTCGGAATGATTGGGCTCACATGTCAGGTGTTGTCTGTCCATTCTAGCCGCGAAAGAAGAAGCCTTCCAAGAGTCCATCAAGCTCAAAAACCAGTTCCGCAATTTGGATGAGGACGAAGTCGAGTTCTTGGATTCGGTGCTCGAGTCTACCAGGAAGAAGGAGGAGGAGGTTAAGAAAGAGACCAGCGAGCAGCTAGACCTGTTCAGAAGACAGCAGGAAGAGAAAGACAAGGAGCTTTTGGAGGGTGGGGAGGAGGCTGATGGGAAGGCGGGCAGTCCTACGGCTGGGGAGTCACAGTCTACGTGGGCAGTGAATGCTAGGAAACGAAAGAGGGCAAAGGAGAACGAACGGGCGGGGTTGAAGGGCTTGAAGCTCCGGAAGAGCTCATCTACGGGGGAGGCACTGAGGAGATCCTCATCTACGGGCGAAGATTTGAGCGTTTCGAGGAGGGACATCGGTCAAAGAGAAACTATAGAGCCCCGGGGTACTGCTCTTAAGAATCCATCCACGGAGAAGACTACTTTTGGAGGCTCCGCATCACCCACAACTGCACCTGGACCAAAAGCAGTCACCAAAACGGTTCCTCCGAAAGATGAGGGTATCTCGACTTCCGAACCACTAAATACTTCAGCCTTGGGATTGGCGGGCTATAGCTCTGACGAGGACGATTGAAAAGTGCAGCTTACATCCTCGAACATCGCATCAATACATTGAGGAGAGCTATATCACGAGGTAATGAACTTTCTAGCACAAATTGTAAGAAGCAGAGACCGTGCTCCTCGATCTACGTTGAAAGGATTTTCATATGTAGAGGCTGGTCGTCGTTGCTAGAACTGCCGCTTCCTTGGGATCACAGCCTGTGGTGTATTGCAAGCTAAATCACCATTCTGTGGTGAAGTGACCAAAACTTGCCACTTAACACAATTAATTTCTTCTTCTTACCGGACTTGCGCCCTTCGTTTTCGCGTCTTGTCCTGTTACAAAGTGCGACACACAAAAGCTGCGACACAAAGGCTTTGACTCCAGCACAATACATTGTTCCTCGAATAGAAGGCCACCGAACATAAAGAATGGCGAGTCTCTGCATTTCTCGCAGTCCTGCGACATCCACTCTTCACAACAACACTCTACCCTTCCCTAGTCTCACCGCTTTCGACCGTCCACGACTACGCGAGATTCAAGCCCTTCAAAAGACAAAACTTGGGAAGCGCCTCGATATGAGTTCGACGCTCTATATGGGAGCTGGCGCGTATGGATCAACATCATCCACAGTCTCCTCGGTGAGCAGGAAGTCGCAGACTTTGTACTACAAGACCGCGAGTAAGAATGCCGGATTTGGCGATTTGGGGAAGGATATTTCCACATCTAGAGACTTTTCCCAAGAAGATCGGAGCTCAGCAATGTATGAGACTGGGATCGGGTTACCAAAGTCTTCATTTGTTACCCAGCTTGACCCAGAGGTCCAAGCTTTAATCGTGAGGATCAGCAACAGTGTCGTAATCAAAGATATGGCACCGAAAAGCCCACAATCAATATTGGTGCCCAGAGGCTACCTTGTCGAGAATGAAATCAAGCCCTCAAGGTTCTATGAAACAAGAGGCGAAGTCAAGGACCACGTCAAGAAGCGGAAAAGAGAAGGTGTCCTGCCGAGACAATCGAAGAAGGAGTGGCGGAATGAACGCCACGGCTTCCGGGCGCAGGAGGTGAATTGGAACGGTGCCGTTCATCTCAAGGGATGCAAACCGTCGAATCTCACTAACGACATTCATCCTATCTTCGACAGGTCGAATTTCGACGATACTCCAGACTCTATATACGATCAGCTTATACCCGGCTTACAGTTGGCAACCATGTTTTTGACGCAAAAGATCTGCATGCAGTTCTGGGTGACTTTAGCAATGGGTGATCGAAAGCCCGATCTTGAAATGACGTCCAGAAATGGCAAGCTCTCTCAGCGGATTAATGACCATGTCGAACTGACTGATGCAAGAGCCAGGACCGTCATCGAGCATCTCAATGTCATTGGAAAGTCGAATCTGATTCATTTTAGGTTCAAAAATAGGCTGCAAGGCTTCGCCTCTGAGGAATTCGGCGCCTGGGGGACATCAATCCCAATATGCGACTATAAAGGGATCGAAAAAGATTACCACGGCTTGAAAAGCGACCTTGTCCGCTCAATCATTAGAATACACGGTGACTACTATGTTATCGCGAAGAAGCTGAGTCAATTAAAGTACCAGGAGGAATCGCAGAAGCTGCGTTTCAATTTTCTATTCGCGGTCTTGATGATACATGAGTTGGTGAGTCTTTTGTGTTCTTGATCCTCTCCTAATAACTCTCTTCAGGAACTATGCTGATACTATCCAGGCTCACTCTATAGAAGGCATGCACATGAAGAATCGTGCAGAACAATGGATGGACTGGCACAATTCGCAGTACTACAAAGAAGTCTATTGGATGGACTGGCAAGAACCTGAATGTGGCAGAGCTTGGGAAGAGACCATGCTTGGGTAAGGCACTTTTCTGGATTCTTCAAAATATATTGCAGGAGCAAATTCAAGTTTCCCCCTTTCCCTTCACACCCCAAACCTGCCTTGTCCTTTTCCTTTCCTTCTATTTTGTTTCTTTCTTCGTTTTTATTTGTAGTATTCGTCTACTTAGGGAAATGCTGACTCCAAAATATGCTAGTGGCCACATCGCTCCAATCAACAACAGAGTTGATGGTTCACACGGCATCGCTATCTCTGACTGGCCTCCTCGAGGTACACAAGGAGATCCGGAAAGGAGGGTATGGAATACGATATCTACGCGTTATATTGAAAAGCTCTTTCGAATGAGTACGTGGCAACGTTCCTACAACTTACAGAACTGGCGCACCTTCAATATTCCAAGAGATGGAGCTACTTCCCTATACATCAACTCATTCACTACAATGTCGGAAAACGAAGAACAGAGGGTCGCGAGGGAAGAGTTGGCAGAGGCTGTCGCTCTAGCAAACGCGCAACCCGCAAAGAAGAAGCGGGTAAAGGCAACCGGAAAAATGGAAGAACGGCGACCCAAAGATGAAAAGATCATCGAGGAAGCCGTGATTGAACAGGAGCAGCAGCCCGAAAGTTCAACCCAACAGATTCCCGCTATCGATGGTAAACGACGTGCATCCTCCCCGGGTGCATTGCCTGGCCAACGATTAATCCTCGCTCCCCATTCTCGTCGGCCGAGTTCGGGGCTCGTCACCGTCCCAGAGCGTCCACCACTGCGGCCAATACCACCTCGACAAGCAGCCCAAACGCCTCCAACGCGAAACCAATTGAAACCAGTCAACCAAAGCACAGAAATTTACCCGAAACACAGTGAGTCCTTGACCGACGACGTCCCCAAAGAAATCACGTTTGAAAACATCAAGAAGATAAAAAAGCAGCCGAAAGGCATTTTAGCTGCCTACAGACAGAGGAGGAGAATCGGACTCGAAAAGAAAGAAGCGGAAGCGGAAGCGAAGAGGAAATGTGATCTGGCTGATGGGAAAATCTCGGAGCTACAGCGGAGTTTGATACGTGAGGAGGAGCTGAAGGTGCAGTTGGCTGCGCCGAGAGAGGAGTTGAAGATGCTGAAGGAAGCCGGTGGAGTGGATAGGCGGCGGGCTTTAGCTGATAATGGGAGTATTGAGATAAGGGAGGTAGAGGTAGAGGTAGAGGGGGATGAATAGGTTGTTGTGGGAATGGTCTTGTTGGGAATAGGAAGATGTTTTCATTGGTTTTGCTGAGAGTGGACGAATGTGACGGGTGTCATATTTTCGGGCTTTTTTTGGTAGAAAGAGGCATCGATTTGGGAATTCTCTGGATATCGATGTTGTTTTTATGTTAATATACTCCAAAGATGCAATGATTAACCCCCCAAGTTTCAAGGATTAAGTAGAAATTTACCATCCCTATTCATACAAAGACCGAGCATGCAATGAACGCTCAAAACCGAACACCTACTGGAACTCGACTATCGCTTCCGCCTCGTATCCTCAAATCCCTGCAACACACTCTTAGCCACCTCATCCGTCTTCCCCATCGCTGCATCTTGCGCTCCTTCCCCACCCTCCTCGCGCACACCCATCGCGCTCGATTCCCGGCTCTCAGGCGCCTGAACCATCATCCCCTTCGCCAGACTCTTCGCCTGCCCCTCGCTAACTTTCCCATACACGGCCATCGCGCTCGCAATCATACCGCCCATGTCTCCCACATTCCCCGGCACCACGACCGCCGTGCCCTCCTTCGCCAGGCGCCCGAAAGCCTCGACGTATTTCTCCGCCACGCTCAGACTGACTGCCCCGCGCGCGGCTTCTTGGCCTTGGCTCAAGCTGTGCGCGACGGCGTCGATGCCTTTTGATGTAGCGGTTGCTCTGACGAGTATTGCCTCCGCCTCTCCCGTCGCCGTGTTGATCTGTTCGCTCTTCAGCGCTTCGGAGGCGAGGATGACGCTTTGTTTGCGGCCCTCGGCGATGTTGATGGCGCTCTGTCTCTGTCCTTCACTCTCTAGGATCTCGGCTCTCTTGCTCCGTTCCGCGGTGACTTGTCTATGCATTGCTTCGACGACTGGATCCGGAGCGTGGATGTCTCGGATTTCGTAGCGCAGGCAGACGACGCCCCAATCCCGTGCCGCTTCATTGATTGCTTCTGTGATGTTGGTGTTGAGGGCCGCTCGTTCGCGGAGGACGTGGTCGAGGGTGAGGCGACCGATTTCGCTGCGCATCGTCGTCTGCGCCAACTGGCTGATGGCGTACTCGGCATCCTCCACCCCGTAACTAGCCTTGTAGGCATCAAAGACCCTCGTATACAGCACCCCGTCCAATTCCAAAGTAACGTTGTCTGCCGTAATGGCACTCTGTTGCGGTATTTCCATTGCCGATTCCTTGAGCGACTTGACGTAGGCGATGCGGTCGACTATGGGTAGGAGGATGGCGACGCCGGGCTCGAGGATGCGGTTGAACTTTCCCATCCGCTCGACTATCCATGCCGTCTGCTGGGGCACGAAGCGGATTATGGTGTTGGCGGGGAGGGAGGGCCGTTGGAAGTAGGAGGAAGGAGGGGTTGTGGTGGCGGCTGCGAGGGCCGAGGAGAAGGGGGATGTGGAGACGCTTCTTTTTGAAAGTGGCTGTTGGATTCGCCTGTTCGCGAGTATGGTACTGTTGAGGCATGGTGATGCAATGGTAGGTAGTCTGGAGTAAAGGTGTGGTCGAGAGGGTTGTAGTAGAGTGGTTGTTGTTCGCGCCAGGCCGCTCGTAGATGCTTCTCTTAACGCCATGTTGGTTATGTGGTGCTTGCAAACCCTCTGGCTGAAGAGAGCTTGGTACTTAATACAACAGACACAATTCGGTATGAGGATCTGTTGATGCTGGAGGCGATTTTGAAACTCAGATCCCCGACTCAGCCCTATGGCGCTAGCGCGGAGATTCACCGGCTATTCTTCATTCGTCCCTTCCTCCTGCCTTCAATATGCTCGAACAGGATCTGAGCAACAGGATGATTGCTAGGCTCTCTACGTGAAATATGTAAATTAGTACCGTCTATTCTGCTCTTCCAGTGTCACGGACCCTGAACCACACGTACTCCCCCACGATGTCAGAGTATTGGAAGTCAACGGTACGTACAAATCGAACACGCCACACCAGTGCTTGTACTGACTATCTTTACATAGCCGAAATACTGGTGCAAACATTGCAAAACCTTCGTCCGCGATACCAAACTCGAAAAAACCAATCACGAGGCAACACCCAAGCATCAAGGCAATCTCAAACGATTCCTGCGGAACCTTCACAAAGGGCACGAGCGGGATGAACGAGACAAGCAGAGAGCGAAGGATGAGGTCGACCGACTGAATGGGGTAGTCTCAGCATCTGGCTCCAAAAGAGAGGGCGCACCATGGGAGAGAAGATCAGCAATACCCCCTCCCTCCATGGGCGGGAACCAGCAAGCAACACCAGCAGACAGAAAACGGCAGTTGGCACAGCTGGCAGAAATGGGTGTTGCTATTCCGGAAGACTTCAGAAGGGAGATGGCGATGGCGGGAGATTGGCAGACTACGTCGGAGAGGCTCGTCTACGAGAATGATTTTGTGAAGAAAGAGGAGGTCGAGGATGCCAAGCCTGGAGGACTGAACGTGGGAGTACGGAAAAGGAAATTTGAAGGCCAGGAAGAGGAGGAGGAGGCTGGTGAGACTGTGGTTAGGAGAGGCTGGGGTTCGACAATCCGGGCTTATCCTGGACAAGGAGGTGACGAGGAGGATCTTAGTATGCTGTTAAAGAGTACGAAAAGGGTCATAAGGGATGGTGAAGGCTTGGAAAACCTCGGATCTCGGCCACCGCCTGGACTTGATCAGGTAGAAGGCTCTGTTGCCATTAAGGGAAGCCAGCCTGGGCTGGGCTCACCAGCGATTAAGAAAGAGGAACCTGCAGATTCTGGTGGTGTGTCTGATACGATTTCGAGTAAGACAGCTGTCGTCGAAGCCCCTCCGGAGTCCCTCAAGCAAGAAGAGGATCTACCAGATTCTGGGGTTGTTTTCAAGAAGCGCAAGACAAAGCCGATACGGCAGAGATGAGGAGGTTTGAAGACTTCATGTGAAGCTTTCCGGCGCGCACCGCCGATATCCTTTCCCATGAGCTCCTAATGGCGTAGCCGTCGGTTTTTGAATGCACCACACCGGACACTGCGGGAAGAGGCACCGAGCGGGCATAAAGCACCAATGATCAAAATCACATGTTTTGCAGTATAATTCGTGATGAGGCAAACCCGGGTAGACCGGATTCGCTCAACATACGCCAAGATCTCATTGGGGGAACAGACAGCAGACGTCCAACATATGCTCTATTCTACCCTCACCGAACTTTTTTCTACTCCTGCCGAACTGTACCCCGTGCAGATTCCCCCAAGGTCCACCTTCGCAATGTAAAAAGGATGCAATCGGATGTGCCGACTATTCTTCTCAACGGCCTTAGTAAGAGTACAAGTTTTCACCCACCGCTCCTCTCCCAACGCAAAAGGCAGAATGGACAGGAAGCAGCGTGTATATAGGGGACGACATCGCGGGAGTGGTCACCAGTGTCGGTTCGAACGCCGTTGAGTTCGAACCACGAGATCGCGTGGCAGCCTTTCACGAGATGGTGGCGCCTGGTGGTAGCTATGCCGAGTATGCTGTCGGCTGGGATCATGCAACCTTTCCTATTCCAAAGAAGACGACCTTTGAGGATTAGCGTTCGTTCTCGGCAGCTGTGGCCAGGCATTTCATGCTGATTCCCTCTCAGAGGCCGCTACCATCCCGCTAGCTGCGATGACTGCAGCAGGTCCCTGTGATCATGTATGGTGCTGCAGGATCTGCAGGATCCTTTCGATCCAGCTTGCCCGACAGTCCAACATCCACCCACTGATCTGTGTTGCTGGAAGAGGCATACAACATGTGGAAACGATGATTGACTAGAGCAAGGGAGACGTCATGGACAACTGAGATGGCAGCGAGCAGCTTGTTCAAAATCTCAGGCCGGCTGTTCAAAATTCTCGTGGCAAAGTCGAATACACTTCCGATGCGACGAGCGACGACGGTAGCTGGGAAAATATTTGCCAAATTCTAGACCATAAGACTGGGAAGATCACCCTAATCCTGAGTGGTAAAGACTGCACGGAGGTTCCTGAGACGGTCGAGAAGTCAAAGACATTCGTAGGCGCCGCACACATCGAGACGGACCGAGACTCCTGGCAGAAGAAGACGAGCATGCAGACAGGCAATGATGAGTATGCCATGGCATTCTTCCGATATTTCTCAAGGGACCTGCAGAAGGGCTACTTCAAGATGCATCCGTATGAAGTCGTGCCAGGAGGATAGGAAGGTACTCAAGGGGGCTTTGCAGATCCTGAAAGATGGGAAAGTGAGTGCTGTGAAGTATGTCTACGGGATGGAAGATACCTATGACGTGTCTCGATATGATACTTGTTAGATAGCTAAAAGAGCATTTGCGATCTGGTGGTCTTGTTCAACGATTCTGCGGTCACAAAGTGAAGTTAAGGTAGTAACGTAAATGAAGGCCGGCGATTCCAGGAGGTGCGTACGCGGAATCCAGTAGGTAAGAGCTCCTACGAGTAAGAACTCGGATACTTAGGAAGTATTAATTTGTGGGCGTAACAAAGAATCAATTCAACCCGCTAATGGGCCTAATGAGGTTTAGACTGTCTAGACACAAAGAGCAAGGTACATTAATGCTTATCTCGCATCTTCAACTTCCTACCCAGGCTACACTACAAAGCTGGACGTTACACATTCTAGATAACAAAGAGCACCAGGACGAAGGACTTTCGATAACACCCACAGCCTACTTATAAACCTTCTAATTCAATTCTCCAATTCTTCAACATGGACAGCCTCAGCAGCCTTCTCAAGGCGGTCTTCCCGTGCCTTCCCATCGGCACCGTTGAGCGTGGCATCCAACTTCCTACGGAAACGGCCAAATACCAGTTCACATCCGAAAAGCTTTCTGTACAACCATCCCCACGTGGCGGTAAGAAATGGCAACTGTCTAACGACGAGGCTGCCGAGTCCATCGTGTCCGCCATGTTGGACGCTGACAAAATTGGTCCTTCTCTGGACGCCAGCATTCAGGCCATCGTTCACGCAGCTGGTGGGTGGTCAGAGTATCTAGCTAAGAAGATCCTCGCTGCCTTGGAGGCAGTCCTTAAGGCTGGGAAGCAGTTGAGCGCGGCAATGCAGGAGGCGTACGACAAGGCTTACGATGCTTTTCAGAAGACCGAGGGATTTGCAGCCGACCACCCGATGGCGACAGAGGTCTTGTGTACAGTCATTGCACTCGGGATCTTGGTCGTGTTGGCGCCTTACGTGGTGGAATTACTAGGATTTTGTGCAGGGTTCGGGGAGTTGGGACCCGTTGAGGGTAAGTCACGCTTCCTGCAATATGTTTTGGTGAGGAAGGTAGACTGATACTGTGACTTACTACAGGTTCGTGGGCAGCCTTGTGGCAGTCTAGGTACCTGGGCATGGTACCCAAAAAGTCCTTGTTTTCCTACTTCCAGAGACTGTTCATGACGTGGAAGCATGTCTGAGGCAGCGATGCTCTCAATCAGCTCAGGCTTCAGAAGATGTGATTGCTTGGGAGGATCAGCAGCAAGAGGATGCAAGAGTACTTTTCCAGGTCTCTCGAGCTTCAACTGTGCTTTAGGCTATTAGGATGGACCTAGGAGCGAGCAGTTGTGCTGGCTTGAATGTAGGTGAGATAGCGCTAGGCGCTCTCACAAATAGCTGAACATGGAAGATACAGAGTCATTCTTCCACAGAACGGTGCCTTGTTGTCTTGTTTTAATTCTCTACTGCTTCCTCGATATTCGTTCGAGCTCTCACTTAAAGCGACCTTACTCCCTCTCATGACCGGTAACAGCAATCAGCGATCTCAAGCTCGATATATCTGTATGCGTGTGCTTCTGTGAGGACTAGATTAAATTGAGCTGGGACTGAATTTAGATGGGAATAGGTAGTAGAGTGAAAGAGTAAAATCTAGACTTGTCGTACACGCCACGCTTAGGGACGCGGAGTACTGCCAAGGCCAACGGCCGTTATGCCGCAAACCACAGTACATTATTTGCCAGTCAAACTATATACTTTCTGCCAGGCATGCACCACATGCTGAAGCTGCTAGACTGCTGCCATGAGATATATTCGTCCAGTATGGCTAACGCATAGCGGAGAGAAGAAGGACTTTGAAGTCTACAGCTGCCATGTCTCGCCTGATGGGAAGAGGCTTGTTACAGCTGCTGGAGGTGACAGGAACTGACTCAGTGAATTGAGAGACACTTCGGCTGACTTTTTATGGTAGATGGCTTCGTTCGTATCTGGTCTACAGACGCCATCTACAATGCGCCCGACCCCTCCTATAACAAGCCCAAACAGCTCTGCTCGATGAGCAATCACTCCGGCACCATACACTCTGTACGATTTTCTGGGACAGGGAAATATCTGGCATCAGGGTCAGATGATAGAATTGTGTGCATTTACTACATCGACCCAAGTCCGCCTTCTGAATTTGCAACGTTCGGTACGTAGAACTGGCGAGGCTAGAGTGGGCAAAGGCTGACAGTAGGAACAGGAAGCAACGAAGCTCCGCCCGTGGAGAACTGGAAGATAAGCAGGAGATTGATTGGCCATGATAATGATGTTCAAGACCTGGGCTGGTCGTACGACTCCTCGATACTGGTCACTGTTGGGTTAGACTCCAAAGTAGTGGTTTGGTCGGGTTACACTTTTGAGAAACTCAAGACACTGGTCAGCCATCAGAGCCATGTCAAAGGTATTACCTTCGATCCGGCAAATAAATACTTTGCAACGGCCAGCGATGACCGGACGATCAAGATTTGGAGGTTCACACCTCCAGGACCAAATTCTGGCCCACATGACCAGATGAACAACTTTCAGCTCGAGAAAACCATATCGGCCCCTTTCATCGCTTCTCCCCTTACTACATACTTTCGGAGGTGCTCCTGGTCGCCCGATGGAAATCATATAGCAGCCGCGAATGCGGTCAACGGACCAGTCAGCTCTGTGGCTATCATCAATCGCGGTGCATGGGATGGAGATATCAACCTTATCGGCCATGAGCAACCAGTGGAGGTGTGCGCATTCTCGCCTCGGCTCTTTACAAGACACGATCCAACCAAGAAAGCTTTCGATCCCAAAACGAGCCCAGTTCACACCGTGATCGCCTGCGCCGGTCAAGATAAAGCTCTGAGTGTGTGGATTACGACCAACCCAAGGCCATTATGTATAACACAAGAGCTGGCTGTCAAGTCTATTTCAGACCTTGCTTGGACCCCTGATGGAAAGACACTGATTGTTACCAGTCTGGACGGAACAGTGATTACGCTAGTGTTTGAATCGAATGAGATTGGATACGAAGTTAGCTTGGACGAAAACGAAAAGGCACTAGCCAAGTTTGGCGCTGGACGACGAGGTGCCGGTATTGTTGAGGGGACTGATGGGTTGCTGCTTGAGGAGAAGAGTAAGGAAGGCGAGATGCGTGGTGTCGAAGGGCGAATGGGTGCTCTGATGGGAGACGCTGGACCAGGTCCTACTGTTGTGACTAATGGCAATGGTACACCCGTACAACCTCAAGGACTTCTTATGAACGGAAGCAGTGCAACTCCGGCTCTTACCAACGGTCAAGCCCATGACCAAGACTCAGCTAAACTAGATGAGCAATCTACAAAGGCAAAGGAAGACCCAAACGCAGCCAAGCTCGAGAGACTTAAATCACGAGTTACTATCACGAAAGATGGTAAGAAGCGTATTGCACCACTGCTCGTTTCATCTGCCGGAAATGAATCTTCACTTCCTCGGACGCAACTTATGGCCTCTGCGAGCCACCAAGGTGCGCAAAATGACCAGCCGCAAGCAATCCTAGATTTGTCCAAGCCCTTCGATGGCTTACCCAAAGGGGGGCTTGCAAGTCTTCTATTGGGCAACAAGCGACGACTTGCAGCAGTCGAAGGGGTCGAAGATGATCATGTCGAGAAGAGAATTGCCATTGCAAGCCAAGACGGAGCGGTACCCATATTGTCTAATAGTACTAACGGACTTCTACCTGCAAGGAATGCCGTGGCACCTTCAGGGCAGCAGTCTACGCCCGACTTCATCCGACCTGCCGTTACTAATCCCAGCTTGACAGTAAGCCAAGTAAGACTGGCAGTACCAAAGATTCGCTCCCACATCGTACAATCTTTCGGAGGATCTGGTGTTGCGGCCGGTGGAGGAAATGCAAATGGTTATGATCAAGCTACACAGACAGAAGTCATGATCGAAGCTCGAAATCCAACACAGCCCTCGATTACTGGAAAGACACAAGATCAGGAGCCTTGTCGAGTCACCGTTACGAAACGAGGCCAGCCGGTATTTCAGGATTACCTTCCCAGAAGCACTTTACTGGTGACTGGAAATAAAATTTTCTGGTCAATAGCTTGTGAAGATGGAAGTGTCTATGCTTGGACTCCCGTTGGAAGGAGGCTGATCAACGCGTTGGTGATGGAAAGCCAACCAGTCATACTCGAGTGCCAGGATCGATGGCTACTGTGTGTTACAGCTGCTGGGCTTTGCTACGTGTGGGACATGATCAACCTCTCATCGCCTCACCCTCCCGTATCGCTCGCTCCAATCCTCGACGTCGCGACTCATAGCTTGCAAGAACATCCGACCAAGGCTCCGGCGATTACTGGCGCACGCTTGAACTCAGAGGGCAGGATCGTGGTTACTCTTACCAATGGTGAAGGTTACGCTTACTCGCCATCAATGTTTGCTTGGCAGCGTCTTTCAGAGTTATGGTGGATGGTGGGCAGTCAGTACTGGAACTCAACTGACTCCTCCGTCGGGAACCTGCGATCCACCTCAGCTCTTGGCAATGATACATCCAGTTCCAATGTCTCGGCAGGTGTCATACCATTTCTCGAGCGAACTACTACCAATGAGACGCTAGCTCGAGGACGAGCGCAACTTCTCAATAGGCTTGTCAAACAGCTTCTCTCACGTGAAGGATTTGAAGGCTTCGAGTCAGGGGTTTCAATTGCTCATCTTGAAAACAGGATTGCAGCTGCGATGATGCTAGGTGCCAAGGACGAATTTCAGGTCTACCTGTACATGTACGCCAAGAGACTTGGTGTGGAAGGCTTAAAGATGAAGGTTGAGGAGCTACTACGGGGCCTGCTTGGAGGGATTTACGAGGAGACTGATGAGGAAGCAAAAGCAAAAGCACAAGGGAGCAATCCAGAGGATCGACACTGGCGCAATAAGACGGACATGCTTTGTGGATGGCCCCGGCGAGATCTCTTGAAGGGCGTGATATTGATCCTTGGTAAGACATTTTGGTTAATGATGATCACCTCGAACTAATATACCACAGGCAAAAATCGCGATCTGCAACGAATCACTGTACCATATGCGAAGGTTCTTGGGGTTATCGAGGAGCAGGAGGAAGGAGGGGATGCAATGGTCTCATGAGAGAAGGCTTAATACCATCATAGCGGGGCGTTTGGGTGGTACGAGATACCCAAGAAGCCCGGGAAGGGACATGGAGCATTTTGTCTTTCTGTATACTAACACGTGGCTCGATTTTGGGGAGGAAGGAACATGCTGGTCTATGGATCGGCCAGGGTCGTACTTGCCCATCTCGTATTTTTGAGGTTCGCGACCAATCGAAATGCTCCTCCATGCATGATTTGCTGACCGTGACTGCTACAATGCTGAAAAAATGCATCCCACGGGATTGCCATTATGTCTCGAAGCTGCCCATGGATAGGAAGTAAAACACTGGGAAGGACGAGCGTCGCGGTCTACTATCTCAACACCTGTAGCTGCGAACGCCAAGCCAGATGTTTATAGGTTGTCATACGAGCCTCGATTTGGATATTTACTCTGCCATTTGAGCTCGTGTCGTCAACCAGATTCGGTATCAGTTGACTGAGATGGGCTTCCTGGAACGCACAGCAAGGAAGCTCTTCAACACACCAGGAAGGGATCCTTTCGTGGACAAGTCGCCCAAGCTTCTCGCCACACCCTGCCCGACCTCATCTTCCAAATTTTCCTTTTCCTTACCATCAAGCGAAACTTCCCGATCCTCTTCTGCCAGCTCCTTCTCTTCTACCTCGTCATTCTGGACCTCACCAGCACCACCGCGATGGCCCAGATATTTACCCTCCAGCATTCGCAACACAGTCTCTAAGAGGCAGGTTGCTGTCGTGACCTGTTTGCTACTGGCTCTTTTGATCTGGGTTGTACCACAACCGCATACATGGCGTCATCGAGTGGTCCATGTTACGCTACAGCAACAAGTCGCAAATCCATACCAGATCCTGCGCCCAATGTCAGAGGCGATTCCTACAACGAAGAAGCATGCTCCTGATCCAATGCACTGGCTAGAGCAGAACTCAAACGACAAGCATGCGGAGAATACTGGACTGGGATTGCTGAAGTCGATGCCCTCGTTCGGTCATCACTCTGCCAAGCCGAGAGCTGCTCTTATTAGCTTGGTGCGCAACTCTGAGCTGCCGGGATTGATGCAGAGTATGCGACAGCTGGAGTTCCATTGGAATCGGAAGTACAATTATCCTTGGGTTTTCTTCAATGATGAACCGTTTAGTGATGAGTTCAAGGTATGCGGATGCGCCTGATCAGAGCAGAACAAAAGTAACTGGAGGACAGACTGCTACCCAGAACCTGACATCTGCAAAATGCTACTACGAAGTCGTGCCTGAAGAGCACTGGTCCTTGCCTGACTGGATTGATGAGGGGAGGTTCATGAATAGCTTGGAGTACCTGGGGGCCATCGGAGTTGGGAAGGGGTGGATGATCAGCTACAGACACATGTGCCGTTGGAATAGTGGATTCTTCTACAAACACCCACGGCTCAAGGAGTTTGACTGGTACTGGCGGGTTGAGCCTGATGTATGCTAGTATGGCTCTACATAGAGCGCTCATACTAATCCGCTTTCTACTAGGTCCACTTCTTTTGCGACATTGACTACGACGTCTTCCGCTTTATGCGCGATAACAACATGAAGTACGGATTCAACATGAACATCCTCGACGATGCTCGCTCCTTTCCCTCCCTCTGGTCTCGAACCCGCTCGTTCATCAACGCGCACCCAGAGCTGATACATCCCGATGCCGACCTAGACTGGCTGCTTGACTCCCACAATAGCGGAGACTACAACAATTGCCAATTCTTCTCGAACTTTGAGATCGGTGACCTTAATTTCTTCCGCGGCGAGGCGAATGAGAGATACTTTGATTGGTTGGATCGAGGCGGAGGCTTCTACTATGAACGATTTGGAGATGCGCCAATACATACTTTGAGTGTTGCCATGTTCGTGCCGAAGAGCGAAATATGGTTCTTCAGGGATATGGGATATCAGCATGACATCAATAGGTGATTCAGCGTCCAACTAGTTCTATTGCATCTCCACAAGTGTCTCCAGCTGACCAAGATGCGCTTCAGGCACTGCCCGCCCCAGTCCGCGCACCGCTGCTCCTGCGACCCAACCTCAGTTGACGAGAACTTCTATCGCCTCGTTCCCCTCGAGTCTCCGCAGAAAAAGCCAGATGATACCTGCATTCGCCAGTTCCTTGGCGGCAATTGGCTCGATAAGAAAGACGGCTGGTCTCAGGAAGTTGAGAGGGCTTTTGGCGGAGATGGATATCAGGGCTATGTTGTCGGAGGATTGGATTAGCTGATTCAGGATGCAGTGGCAGACCAAGTTTTGCGACGACAAAGGAACTGGGATGTTGGAGCATGATAGGGTGGCGAATCAAGATGGGGGAGGGGAGAATGAAAGCATGCTTGGATGAAGAAGCAATTGAAGCGGGTGCAAAGCATACTAGATGTTCATGGTATTGCATAGTGTGGCATTTGGCATGGATACTATCATGAGCTTTTACGCGGCATTAGGCTGCTCTTGCGAAGTTCTTCGACATATGGAAAGCTTGACACTGTCTCAATGAGCGACGTTTGTAATGTGACGGAACCTGCCCAGAAAGAGAACGGGCTCGATTCTCTGGTAGACACGATTTCAATCGAGAAGGTAGCTTATACTATGTGCATTTTCTCTGCGCAAGCATAGGTACTGCGGGCAGCGCAAGATGGTAAGGTACCTTAGGTAAAGTAGGAACGATTGAGTAGTCGTTGGAGAAAACACGCCAATAGCCGCCTTTGACCTAAAGTAAAGTAAGCCTTCTTCCCCGTTAGCCGCGCCAGGCGAGTAGAAAATATCTCCCGTCACTTTCAGCAGCCGCTGTGGCAGCCTACTTATCACTGTCCATCTGTTGACGAACTAGAAAAACTGCAATGGATACATTGTCCCATGTCTCACAATTCAATTCCTAGGCCTATCAACATCTTTAAACCTCTCACCGCAGCGGCGCGCTGGTCCGACCAGTCAGGATGTGTGGTGCAAAAAGGATATCGAGAGGGCCGAGGGATGGTGGAAAACGGACCAACAGCCTCTGATAGCCGTTTCACTATTGAGACTGGTCAAGTAGCACCTGGTGCGCCGAACAGACTTGACCATGCTGTATATGCAGGGTGATATCATAGGACATTGGTGGCTGACCATCAATGAGGCTGAGCGGTACCTAGCCTCTGATTATGACTCTGTCTTCTCCTCTCCTCCTCCAGGCCTTCCCCCTCCCTCTCCAAACCTCAAGCGCCGCCTTAACAACGGTCTGATCAATCTATCCAGCCATGGACCCAGCCTCATTTTCTTTTGCAGTCGTAGGCATGTTTTTCACATGTGCACAAGGCTACAAAATCTTTTCAGACGCTTACAAGGCTCCATCCGATGCGCAGAAAGCAGCTCGAGATGTGCGAATCGAAGGATACACTTTGGAAGTTTGGGGTGAACACTTTGAAATCCATCAAGCGAAGGAGCAGCGGAGCGAGAAGCTCAAGATTCAACTGCTGAGAGGGCCGACACTGTACGGTTGCTTTGAGGCGCTTTGCGCCATTTCCGAAATATTTACGGATATCAAGGGGTTGGACAAGAAATATGGTATCTATTTCAACTATCATGCGAAGGGTGATAGGGTGAGTCAGCCTTCCTTGAATCACGTCAAAGGGTCTTACAGGGAACAGAGTCCTCATGTACCGCAGAATGTTCGAGCTCTGTTGGAGGGGCGTGACCCGTCACGCAGTCCATCACCAGCTAGGCGATATGACAGAAATGTAGAAATGGACCGAAAAGTCCATTATTACGACAACAAAATGTCGCTTCTTCAGAAATGCCGATGGAGTCTAAAAGGCAAAGGCCGTGTCGATGCCCTGCTCAAGGACCTAAGAAAATATAACGACGACCTTGTTCGTCTTTGCTCGTGGGAGGGGCAAGCACAAATAAATCGAGGCTTACCCACCTTTGCCTTGCCACAATGCAACAACTTTCTCGATCTGCAGTTCATGGCTGACTCAGCCAAGGATGCCGCTAAAGACAAGTCTTCTCCAATGGCCGATGGTCGGCAAAGAATAGCAGATATGGCCAGGTTTAAAGCGAAGATGGTGACACCAGCCCGAATCTCCAAGCGGTTCCAAACCCGTTGGCGTCTTCTTGATAAAAGAGATTATGTTCTCAAGTCTACAGGACCCCAGGCGCTTGCAATATCCCAGCGGGATCAGCAGGTCGTGTTCGTTGAATGGCAGTCCTATATGGGCAATGCAGGCCGACCTAACAAGCTCGCCGAAGAACAAATTCATAGCCTGGGAGATTTCCTTAGTGTTCACGATCGGCCACGTGACCTCCGCATACTAGACTGCATCGGACTTTTTAAGGATCAAGCAAATTCTCGATACGGTGTGGTATACCACTTGCCTTGGTATATGCGAGATCTTGCCCGCCGCACTCGCCCCGAAGACCTCGGGCACGTCTGCAAGCCATCCTCGTTGAACCGTCTCCTGGGCAACGTTGACAATGTCCTTGATCTTGGTATTCGTTTCGATCTAGCAAAGAAACTCATTTACAGTGTCGTCGTGCTGCACACCTGCGGCTGGCTGCACAAGAATATCCGCTCCAGCAATATTTTCTTCTTCCCAGCTCGACCAGCAAACAATAAGAGCATTAAACCCCATCAGAAAGACATTGGCCGTCCATATATCATGGGCTATGGGTTGTCGAGGCCTGATGACGTCCCTGAATCAACCCAATATGATGAGCTCAGAGTGCGGGAATACTCCAGGACAGATAGAGCTCAAAAAGTCACACAAATTTCCAGAGCGCACCAGGTGGAGTACGACACCGACTCGAAACCTCGGATAAACATCTATCAGCATCCCGACAAGGTCGCAAATCCCGCTCGTCGCTTCCGGCATAGCTATGACATATACTCCATAGGTTTGGTTTTGCTAGAGATCGGGCTGTGGCAGAATCTCCAGACATTTGATAATGGAGCATGGGTCGATGCTTATGCGTTTCGAGACTTTGTGCTCAAGACGCTGGTGCCTGACCTATGGGGCCAGTGTGGATCGATCTATGGCGGGGTCGTGGAGGATTGCTTAAGGATGCCGACGGACATTGGTTTGGAAGATGAAGCGGGTCGGCGGCTCGCTTGGAGCATCGCTGAAAGATTGAATTTATGCAATGCGTGACGACGCTGTGATGAACCATGCAGCATGTTTGGTTGGCCTTAGCGGATCAAAGCAGCGCTATAAGGCTCATTCGAAGCAAGTACCGGGTACTCTTATGCGGTGGAGAGGGATAGTATGGAATGGAAATTTCTTGGGTAAATCCCTCTATACAACCCTGCTGTTCGCGCTGGTCTCTTTTTTGGAAGCCGGACTTGAGTGTCCAAAAACATGCAAGTATAGCATTGCTGGCTCCTCGCCACCAAAATTAGGTCGTGCCAGCTCAAGTCTTTGATGTCGCTACTGTGAATATGGCAGGTCTAGGCAAATCTATAGTTGGTCGAGGAAGCAACGGAAGCAATTTCGGAGTGTAACATATCGCCATCTTTCCGGCAATTGTCCACAAAAACTTGGACTTCGAATCCTCGCAACATGAACGAGACACCACTACGATAGATGGAGTCCGTCGTCACTAATACCGCCTCATGATCAGTGTTAGCTGTGGGATATATCAGGCCATCTGGGAGGGGAAATAGCCAGAAGACCTACTCTATACGGTAGGCTCCTCCAAAGACAAGGCGAAAAGAAGACCCCGAATCATGTTGTGAAGGCATTGCAAGAACGCTCAGGATGCATAACTGCGCTGAACATTACCGTAGTAGTTCTGGCCTGTAGCACGTGACCAGACGCTGAGCCCTGAGCTACCACAAATATCACTACCAGAGGTCGCGTTCTCTTCTTTCCCCTCTTCAAGTTTGCATGAAAATCGCTAGTGTACCACCAGGTGCTCTTCGCTTTGATCACATTGCTGAAGGTTCTCTAGCAAACTAGAGAAAAGCACCGGCGTGTACCCGCACGACTGTGTGTACTCTTCGAGGGTACTGTGGGAAGGGGACTGAGGTCGGAGGATCCAGTGCTCCTATCAGCTGCAACAAGGCCCTCAGGCCGCAGCACAAGCCACTGGGTGGGTTAGCCCTCAGCTGGATACAATGGACTACTATGAGCAATCTTCCACTGATAACGAAGATGTCGAAGATGACCCAAGACAATCAGCGATCATCTCGACTCTGACCCTGAATCCGAACTTCCCTACTCAGATTCAGAGGTCGAAGACGAGCAACTTGATGGGAAGTTACCCTCCACTGGGTTGGCTACGGTATCATCGATGCTTCTTCAACACAATGAAGATACACTGCGAATATTGAAGCTACCGAGGCAGAGGTTGAAGAGCTCAAGCAGTGCGTCAAAGCGCTGGAGGAAGATAAGGAGATTCTCGAAGCAAAGATTGGGAAGCTTCAGGCCCAGGTCACGGAGGCTACTCATACTGTATCCAGCCTTCAGATCAGGTTGCAAGATGAGGTCAATGAACGCTCCCGTGAACGTTTGGTCATAGTCCGAAGGCTAACGGCAGGGGCAAAAAGAGCTAGCGAGAACAACAGCCTCCAAATGCGACGAATCTCCGAGCTGGAGACCGAACTCCAGCACTCACGAACGAACGTCGATGCTAGCACTGCGGACGAAGAACTACAAGCACAGAATGCTGGCCTTCAAGAACGAATTGAAGCCCTCGAAAGACAGCTCGAATTCTTACACGTGAGAAGATAGCGCTTTCTCCTAAAGTGGGTACCTCAAGCAAGGGTGCGCCAGCAAATGCAGCTTTGCACAAGCAATATGTGGACGAATCAAATAAGCAGGATCTACAGCTTTTGCGAAGGTCGGAGGAGCGGGAAGCAAGCGCTAGGGCGCAGGCCGCTCAACAAGCCTCTCAGCTGCAACAGACCGTCAGAGGCCTCGAGCAACAAAATGCTAGCCTTGAATGGAGGATCTGCCAGCAGCAGAACAAAACTGCAGAGTTGCGAGAAATTCGCCAGCCAGTGGGAAAATTGGGCGCCGCCTTTACGCAAGACTTAAATCAAGCTCGTGCTGATGTAAAGCGTCTGCAAGAGACAGTTCAAGAGCAGCAATCTGTGATTGAACAGAAAGAGCAGACCATTTTGGAATACGCCCAGGACTACTCTGATACAGCGGACTCGCAAATCCCTGAGGATCTGGCGCTATCCCAGGAAGAGTTCGACGGTCTTGAGCCACAGTCAACAGAAGAGGGTGAGTCAAAAGAGGGAGGCGATGCAGCTTCTTCGGCGTCTGGAATCGATGAGCCCGTTCAAGGGCAGCCACAACCGAAGTTAGAGGAGACGCTGCGTCTGCAGTATCGGGAGCTGGAGGACATGAATCGTGGCCTCCAAGAGCAAAACACCAAGTGGCGCAAGCTCTTCAAGAGATTCATGCAGCGAGCAACCGACGTGCAACGGAAAGATGCCTCCAAGCACCAGGTTAAGAAAGGCTTCAAAGACTTGCACAAGATCGTGAAAGAAGGGGAACTCCATGGTCTCTAGGCCGACTCTGAACAGACCTGTCAGTCTGGGCATCTAACATTGCAGCAATGCTAATCAGTACCTTCGAGACGCTAGGGGGCGTTCTCAAGGTAAGTCCTCAAAATTCAGATGCTTTACAAACGCTTACTAAATGAGGCCTTTAAGATAGCCACCAATGGCCATGCTCTCTTAACGCCGATCAACTGAATGTTCTCTACCATACCTCTCTTGTACTATAAACGGGCGCGATCGCCGAGAGGGCGTGTTGGAGATAAAAGTGAGAATCGGGCACACCAAGCTAGACCCGCGATCACTATCTCCACCCCTGCGCAACAGCAAGAAATGGGCAGAATATGAAAAGATAAGAGATTTCTAGCCTCTCGGTCAGCCAGGCCACTACGGTTCCGCCACGAGCAAATATGGCAAGGCTGCAGCGAGAGGATATGGTAGCCGACGTAGAGCCTATCAAGCCTTGCTTTTCCATTCCAAATCATGTCAGTCCTTACTGATTATCTCCGAACTAGGCGACTTGGAGGATGGTGGATAGAAACTCTTCGATGAGAGGGGGAGCATCAAAGTAATTTCATGTCATTCAAAGTCAACTTCCGACACAATCCTTTATTAGGTGCTAATTACTCCAAGGAAATACACCGTTCCATCGGTCGACGAGAACAGGACTACTGGTCGGAGTGGATGGCACTCAGTGAAAGGACCAGAACGTCATTGAGAAATGTCGTTCTTCCGACAACTGTGAGTAAGTATCTCCCATCTTTATTGAGGAAGTCGTGCAAAAAGCAGCCAAGATACTCCACCGCGAGAAATTCCCTCCTGCAGGAAATACGCAGTATTACAAAGTAGTCTCCATAAACAATGTGTTACCTAAAAGCTTTGACGGAGACGCGGAAGACCGCGACAGTCTCACGACTGGTGACTCAGTCGCGCCCCGTCGTCAGAGACAGGCGTGGTAGGTTAAAGAATGCTAGATATCCACTCAAGCAATCTGGGAACTCAGAGCGGGCTACAGGGAGTGGGAGGCAGAGCATCAGGAGCTAAGGATGTGGGTTGGACATTGAGACTTACAGTTCTGGGAGTGGTTAGATAAGAGGGTCATCCAAGCCTTGTGGAACAACAGTCTTGAATCATCAAGCTGATGTGCTTCGCTTCAACTATACTGAAATCATGTATTCTAGTAGAACCGTAATCCAGACGCTAGCAAGTAAAGCTATCACCTAAAACGCAAACTCTTGTTTACCATCACGTGACCACACCCACTGGCGCGCGGCCTTGATTAAACTCATCTTCCATCCTCACCTCACCTTCTTTCCTTTCCTTTCTTTCCTCAAGATACTGATCAGTGCCGAAGCAGCCACACTGCCCACAGACCTGATTATGATAAGATCTTTCCCTTGGCCCACCAGGGGAACCTCCTCTCTTTGAGGAAAATATCAGCCTTCGGGTACTTCCACTGGGGGGTTATCCCTCAGCTGGTAAAACTTTTACAATTGGATATCTGTGGGCTTTCCCTCTGGGGGAAAAAAGGGCCTCCGGGCTCTGGTGCGTCTCCATTGGGTGGGTTAGCCCTCGGCTGGTGATTTTTACATTTTCATATCTGTGGGCTTGAGATTCCTCTTTGAGAGGAAAGTGAGTCTCCGGGCCCTGATGCGTCTTCACTGGGTGGGTTATCCCTCAGCTGGTAAAAGATTTTTACAGTTCTATTAGAAAATACGAAAGGTTGAAGGATTATTCTATCTCTGAGAGTCTCTAGGCTGCATATATATTCGCCTAGCGGTGCGCATATAAGAATAAGATAGGGGTTAGAGAAGATCCGAGAGCACCTCTAATTGCCAACACGAGATACTATAGCATTATTTTTAACATATTCTTATAATGTAGCACTATTATAGTTATTCTTATAATATAGAGTAATCTTTAAATTTAATGTGAGTATTACTATTATAATCTATCTTTATTGATTAATTATTAAAGTAAACTTACTATTCGTTTAACGTCGCTTTAATTACTCTTATTCTTAGACTCTAATAACGATTTATACTCTAATCTTCTTAAGTACTAGATCTTTAGTCGATTCTTAAATACTAATAATTTATTATTACTTCTCTTATTCTTAAATAATATTTAATTATACTAATATATAAATTTTCTAATTATTTAAGAAATTATTTTCTCTTATTATCTTAACTTGAAATTTACGTAGTAGCTTACTCTTATCTCTTTTCTCTTTTATCGTCTCTTTTATTTTTTCTTTAAATTAATTCAATACGTTCTTTAAATATTCTATTTAATATTTATTACTAAAGTATTTTTCTTAATAGTATTTATATCTTTCTTAAGTTATAAATATAAATAATTAAGAATTATTATTATTAAAAAGAACTTAGATATACTAACGACTTACTTTAAGAATTATTTAACGAGCTTTTTTAATTATAATAATAAGCGTAATAGCTTAGATCTAAATGATATATTAATATTCTTATAATAACGATATCGAGAGATAAAAAATCGTACGATTATTCTCGTCGATAATGATTTTCGTAATATTAATCTTCTCTTTAAGTATCTTAATATACGTTAAGTATCTCGATATAGATTTAAATAACTTAAATTATAACGTGTAGTACTCTTTTAAGAGACGTATAAACTTCGAGAATCTCGTAGACTAAAATAGAACTCGTAGACGTAAGAGTATAAGATAGTCGTCGTTGAATTTAGTCTTCGTTAGTCTTCGCTTAATCTCGAAATTAATTATAAGTGTTATAAGTACGGAGATCGGCACCGAAAGTCCTGCACATGCGCTAAAACTCTTGGTTTTCTTGAGATTCCTATCAAAACCTTGTATAGTCTTATAATCTAATAAACATTCTTTATGTATCTACGAATATAGTTATTTACTCGCTTAGTAGCATTATAGGGTCGTATAACCCCTTCTCACACGGTCTTTTCGATACTTGTTATCGCCCCGTAAACGAATAACTTTAGTAATATATCGAGGCATTCGCTTAATTTATCTCTAAATTCTCTCTTAAGTAAGCTTCTCATTTTAATAATAAATCTATCGCTTTTTAATCTTCTTTCGAGCTCTTAATATATTATTTCGAGTAATCTAATACTTTATTTAGAGTTAGTACAATTTAATTATATTAAGATTCGACGAGTTATTATATTAGAGTATTCTAAGAATATTTATAACTATAAAGATTAAGATCTAATACTTAAATACGTGTATCGAGATCTTATTCTTTATAATTATAATATTAGATCTATTTAATTTATATTTCTAAGTAAATTTTAGAAGCTTTAAAATAATAATCTATATCTAATAAGCGTAAGAAATTCGACGAGAATTTTAGAGTTTTAGATCTATTTTTAATAGCGATATTAGTTAGTTTTTCTCTTCTTTTTATTAATAATAACCTTTTTAGTCTTTATATTAAAATATTACTTAGACTTCTTATTAGAAAGATTTCGTAAGTTTATACGTTATATATCGATCTCGAGTTCTTAAATTAACTTATACTTAGACTTTAAAGCCTTATTAATAGTCGCGAGATTCTTAGTATATATCTTCTTTTCTTTGTTACGAGTGTGACGATCACATAGACCTGCAATATTAAGTCGGCTTACCTTCTCAATCGGGACTAGCCTCTATAGGCCTTGGCGTTTTTTATAGATATTTCTTTCCAGATAGATAGTTTCTTCTTAGACTTAATTTATTTATTATATATTATTATTAACTTAATCTAATTGTAGTTTTAATATTAAATTAAGTCTTATTCTCTTATTACGATGTGACCGACGACTTCGAAAGGTACTAACACGCACTATTTTAGAATTAATATCTCTTAAATCATACGGACGTATTATTAGAAGGTTTAAATTATACGAAATTACTAGAGATTCATAAGTAAGCGAGATTAAAGAAATTGTAGCAAGATAGCTTTCAAATTATATAAAGTGTTCTCTTTTCCTTATAGTTGAATATTAATAGCGTATTACAATTAAAGTTAACTTATATTAATTATTCAGGCGGATCAAAGAACTATATCTTAATGAATTCTAATCTTTATAACGTATCGAACGATTAAGAAACGAATACACACGCCTCTCGCAAAGAACCTTACTATAAAATTAATATAATCTTAATATCTACTCAACATCCCTATTTAACACTTAACCTCGCGACGTAACTGTGAGTTACGCGATTAGTCTATCGATTAATATACTCTAAACGTATTTCTAACACGATTTAGTCGTTTTATTATTAGTTAATATAGTAGTTAAAGTTATATATATTCGCTAACAAGAATTACTTATATAACTTACTTTTCGACGTCTCGTATTATTAGAGTATTCTCTAAAGTCTATTTATCTATAAGCACACTTTATTTAAATAATTATTACTTATATTGTAATCGATCTAAAGCACTTACTATAAACTTAGCTAAGTTTGTTCTTATCGTATTAATTTTAATTTCGACTCGAGCGAATTTTATATAAAAAATTAATTCTATTTAAAAAATCGGAGAAAACTATTATTTTCTTATAAATTCGAAAGATATCTTAATATTACACATTTAACGATCTATTTATAGTCTTTATAGAATATCTCGTAATACGAAGTAGAGCGCGAGAGATTCTTAGGCGAATATAGATCTTATAATCTATTCTACACTGTTTTTTAATCTAAAACGTTATCTTAAAAATACTCTAAATCGACGAGTATCTATATTATTTAGAAATATCTTTCACGCGCTCGAGAATCTTATCTTCGTTTAAAATATAATTATTTAAGAATAACTAATTTAGTGAGCTAATACGAATTTTAAAGAGTTTCTAACTATTCTAAATAAGCTTCGCGAGTAACGTAATCTTAAGATAAAGATTACTTAATTATACGATTTCTTTTTTAAAGAAAATTCGAATTATAAGTAAAAATATAAAAAAGAACGAAAGAAGAAGAAGAAGACTAGAATCGTATTCGATCAAGTTTAAATAGTTCGTGACTATTTATAATAATAAGTATAAAACTTTTAACATTAATTTCGAAGATCTCGTAAGAATTCTACTATTTTAATATAGATTTAAATCTTAGCTAGACGCTTCGAAAAGTTCTTTTATTTCTTAATATTAATTGACGATAAAGAATCTTAATAGAATAATTGAATTAATTAAATATCTAATAAGTTAAAGATTAATTAAGATTATTTTAATAATAAGATAATTAGAATCGCTTACGTCAAGTCGCGTATTAATAAGAAAATTACCAAAGTTATCTATATTCGATTTTATCGTCTAAGCTCTAATTTTTATTAAATTATCGGTAAGATTTTAAACAATCTATAGAAGTTATTTAAGAACTCGAATCGTAAAACAAATAGAGCTCGCGAATATAAGATCTTAAAATAAAAAGATCTTCTATTTAGCGACTTCTATTAAGACTTTAGATATTTTACTCTAAAGTTAAGTATATTAAATAAAGCTTAACTTCGGAATATAAATAAGAAGCTCGTCTCTTATCTTCGCACGATTTAAGCTAACTTCTTTATTAAATTTATTACGATATTCGCTTTAAAAATATTTTTAACTCGAACGAATAATAAGTATTATATTATATATTAGAAAAAGATAATTAAGAAGACTAAAGAGATTATAAATAAGATATGAGTTTTTAAGCGTGTAACGTTTATCTCTAGCTCTATAAATATCTTCTTTTCTTAAACGAATCTAATTTCTCGACGCTTCTCTTCTCTCGCTATAGAGTAATAATAGCGAAAGACTATTAAGAATTAGAAGAATAATATCTACTATATTTATTATAAGAAGAGATATTTATTATTCGCTTATTTTAAATATCGATTTTTTTATCGAGTTTACGGGTCGGAAAGGTGTGGTATCTGTTGAATATAGTCGTTTTTAACTTTTTTTCAACTTTTTTTAAAAAATTATATCTTTTTAATCTATTTATAGAATTTTATAATTATATAAGCGTTCGCTTAAGTATTTTACGTATTTTTAGAATATAAAAAAATATCACGTAATATATTTATTAAAAACCCAATGGGAGTATGGGATATCCCATACCTTTCGATATAGTATTCGAAAAACTAGTTCCATACCATCAAATATACCACACCTTTTCGACTCGTAATCGAGTTAATAAGATAGAAGATTAGAATAAAGAGAATTTTATAAAATCAAAGTTTAAATAATTCGATTCGAGAAACTTATAATCTTATTTATAGTTACGAATTAAGATAAGATTCTATTTTTATATAATCTAAAAGAGACTCGACGTAAGTTATTCGTATCGAAATCGTTTTTAGTTGGAGAAAGTCTAACTTCTAAAAAAAGATTTATTACGTTTAAATCCTTATCGATATAAAAGCTATCGAGTACGCGTTTATTAATAAACGTCTAATTTACGAGATTTATTAGCTACTAAATATATAATTTATTTCTCTTATAAAGTCTAGACTAATTCGAGACTATAATAAATAACTTAATAAGAAATCTATTATTTATATTATATACTTAAATCTTATTCTTTCGAGATATAAGAAATTTATAGTCTTAATACTTATAGCGAATTTAAGATAATACGTAATTATTCTAGATAAATTATAAATAAATCGCTTTAATATACTTTTAAATATAAGTAACGATTCTATTCTCTTTCGAGACTATTTATTATAAACTTCTTTTATTTTTATTACTTATTTTTTTATTAAATCGATATACTTAATTAAGACTCTTAAATTAATTAAATCTCGATTAAAGATTTTCACTCGTCTTTAATCTATATCTAAAAATTATTTATTCTCTATTTATAATATCGCTACTATTTTCTTTGCGATATTAATTGAATAGACGAAATATTCTAAGACTTAATTATTCGCGATATCGATGAAAGATATTAATCGAGAAATAATATATAACGCTAAGTTTAGAGCGAAAGAAATTAGTTTTTATTTAATAGAGATTACTACTTAGAACCTAAACGACGTTAAGAAGTAACTTTCTTCTAAGTATTATAAGTATCTAGACGTTTTTAATCGCTTTAAAATCAATTAGCTCTCTTCGTATTATTTTTATAATGATAAAATCGAGTTTATCGATAACTCTAAATCGTCTTAGAGTCGCGTTTATTATATATCTCTTTATAAGCTTTAAAAGATTAAAGAGTATTTAATAAATAATTTATTTAAGGGCTTTATCACTTCTAATAAGACTTCTTATTCGTTATTAATTCTATTTACTCTAAAGATTAATAATAATCTTCGTTTTTATGTAGATTATCGAAAATTAAATACTATAACGAAATATAATCGATACTTACTTTCTCTAATAGAGAAAGTTATTAATAAAATTAAAAATATCGATATTTTACTCGCCTAGATATTATCGCCGTATTTAATAAGCTACGAATAGATCTCGATAGTAAGAATTATATAATCTTTATTATAGTTCTCGGAGTTTATAAATATCGAGTATTATCTTTTAAACTAACAAATAAATCGAGCACTTTTTAATAATATATTAATAATATTTTATTCGATTTTCTAAATAACTTCTATTAAGTCTATTTAGATAATATTCTTATTTATAATTAAACGAAGACGAAATATTAAAAGCACGTTAAATAAGTTCTTTAACGTTTACGAAAGATTAATCTATAGACTAATATTAAGAAATACGAATTCGATATAAAATAAAGTATATTTCTAGATATTATTATATTAGCAATTAATCTACGAATAAACTCTCGTAAGATTAAAGCTATATTTAATTAAAGTATTTCTCCGAATTTAAAAGAGATTTAAGACTTTATAGAATTCGTAAACTTCTATCGATATTTTATTTATAAGTTTTTTAAGTTAATTAAATCTTTAATTAATTTCACGAAGAAGAATACTTTCTTTATCTAAAATAAAGCTTACGCTAAATCGTTCGAAGATCTTAAAAAGCGTATAATTACTATTTTAATTCTACGTTATTTTAATCTTAAACGTTAGACTATTCTTAAAATTAATTCTTCTAATTATATATTAAAAGAAATCTTATCTTAATATAACGACGATAAAGTTCTATATTCGATAATATTCTATAATAAGAGAATAATTTTAGCGAAATGTAATTATTATATCTATAATAAGAAGTTATTAGCGATTATTCGATACTTTAAATATTAGCGATTAAAATTAGAATATATCGAGCTATTTATATAAGTGTTCACTAATTATTAGATCTTAAAAATCTTTATAAAAAATAATAAGCTTACGCGCCGTTAAGCTCGCTATTTAGATATTCTATTTAAATTTAATTTTTAAATCCTCTTTCGTGCTAAAATAGTTAATAGTAAAGTCGACGTCTTAATAAGAATATTATTATCTATTTTAGCGAACGAAGTTAATAAAAGAAATTAATATTAATATTAAACGATTCTTATCTCGAATCGTGTTTAAATTCGAGTTATAGAGATCGAAGAAGATCTATTTAAACGAATTTATAAGATTAATTTAGAGAACTTTATATGTAACGAACTTCGTGAAGCGATTAATTATAATTAGATTAAACTTCATAATTATACGTTAAATAGATATTGTATTATTAATAAAGCACTCTTTAAGAACAAACTATTATAAATCTTAATCGAGTTTTATATAAAGCTATTAAGAGAGATTTATAATTAATCTTCTAGCGATTATTTAGAAATACGAAGAACGATTAATTTACTTCTACGTTATTACTATTAATCTAGCTACGTCAAAATAATTAAATAATATATTCGTAACTATTATTATTATTAACGTAGTAAAGTCTCACGAAATAAAATAAATAAACTATTAATATTACTCTTAATCCCTCAAGGTCGTTAATAAAACGTTTTTATAAATTATCTTATTAATCTACTCTTATTAGACGATTTTAACGTTATCTATATTCTTATATATCGTCTTATAAAGAAACGTTACTACGTATCGTACTATTAGAAAAATAACTATTATTTATTCGAGAAACTTATTTAAATTCTTATATAAAATCTCTTTCGATTACACGAATTATTATAATCTCTTATATTAAGATTAACTTATTTATCGTCTATTATCTCGAAACGAACGATTAGATCGAGAGGGCTAATTAGAATATAAAGCGAGATCTTCGTATCTATTGCAATTACTTATAAGACGATTAAGCTAAATAATTCTTATAGTAAAATTTAGTAATAATAATAATATCTTATTCGCTATATCCCTTACTTTCTTCTATTTTAATCGAGGTTTTTATTCTTATATATTCTTCGATCGAGATTATACTTTCTATAAGATTACACGCGAATATCTATAAATCTTAAGAATAAAAGATATTACGATTAGAATAAAGAAGATTTTAAAGTTTAAATAATTATAATTAAACGTCTCTATAAGGACCTCGAGAATAAATAACTCGATTTATATAAAGTTCTTAAGCGAGTCGATATCTTATATTGTTTAAAACTCTCTTATAATATAAGAATCTATTTAATCTTTAGTCTCAAGATACTTAAATCTACGACTATAAATTCTCTATCGAAATAGAAGCACGATTCTTTTAGATTTATAATAGTTAATAAGAAAGAATTATAGAACGTAAACGATATATTAAACTTTAGGCGTTACTACGGGCGAGTTTAGTATAAAGTTAAATAAATCGATTTAAATAGAGATAATAACTAATATTATACGAATTAAGATAAGTTTAAAGACTCTAAGAAAGTAATAAATAAATTTTATAAACGATATCTTAATAAATCGCGCTAGGCTCAATAGAGAATTAGACTTTGATTAATTTTTATTTATTATTTAAATCTACTCGCTAGCACTATAATTAACTTAGCAAAGAAGCTCGACTCGATTAAGCTTCGCGTAAATCGAAATATCTTATATCTTGTTCTTATATTAGTATACGTTTCTTCTAGGCGTTCTAAATCGTTTTTGTATACGAATATTGTTTTTCTATAGCGTTGGGATATCGCTAGTCGAGGGGGAGGTAAATATTACGAGTGTAACGATCACATAGATCTATAATATCAAGTCGGCTTATCTTCTTAGTCGACTTATCTTCTCAATCGAGACTAGTCTCTATAGGCCTTAACGTCCCTTATAGATATTCCTTTCTCGATAGATAATTTTACGAGTCGGAAAGATCTGGGATGGTCTGGGATATGGGGTGTCGATATCATATTATAGTATAATATGATATTGAGATTATATTATTTGATTTTTATGGAATAATCTAAGAGACGTGCTAATATCATGAAATAATCTAGGAAATTTCTAATATATGCAGGGATATTTCATGTTATATGCAGGGGTATGGAAAATATACTATATATAGAAGAAGTTACTCTATATAGAATCATGCGAACGTATTCTAATTATTATTCTAGTTATTACTTCACTTTATTATCGCTACTATTATTATTTCACTTTATTATCACGTTATTGAGCTAAGCTCGCTATCGCATTTAATATCGTATTACGAAAGATCTTCGTAATCATCTAAGACTTGGCGAGTTATTTCTATTGCTATTAATGTATTTAATTTATTTAATTACTAGAAGAATTACTAGCACGCTAATTATAATAATAATCTACTATTTATTCTACGATAATAAATCTTTCTCTTCTCTCTTCGCATTATGAAAAAAATTTACGATCGTTCTTTATAATTACATATTCTTAGTTATTAAAGTTACAAGCTTCGCATAAATAATATAAAGGATAATATCTTCGAATATATAATAAAGAAAAGCTTTCGTCGACTTATAAATAGCCTTAATAATCGATCTAGAAAAACGTATCTTCTTTATATATATAATCGCGATCTCTCTTATCACTCGCGAAAAGAAGAGCTTAAAGATTATTAAATTAAATCTTCTCTAATAGCGACGAATCTCACGTAAAGTAATAGCTATAGTTTATTAATAAAATAGAATAAATAGATTCGAGATTAGACTTACTTCTAGCTTTTTATCTACGTTTTCGAGTATTATTACTCGATAGTCCTTGCGCTAATTTACTTTTCTTAATTAATCTTAATAATTAAACACTTAAAGACTACGTAGAAGTAATTAATTATACTTAAGATTATCTGACATTAGCTACGTATATTATAATTTCTTTAATCTTTTCTTTGCTCTTACGTGCTATCTACGAGTCGGAAAGATCTAAAATAATCTGGGATATGAAGTATCGATACCATATCATGATATGGTATAATATTAAGATTATATCATTTGATTTTTATAAGATAAACTGGAAGACGTGCTAATATTATAAAATAGTCTAGGAAATTTCTAATATATATAGGGATATCTTATATTATATGTAGGGATATGGGAAATATATTATATATAGAAGAAGTTACTCTATATAGAATTATGCGAACGTATTCTAGTTATTATTCTAGTTATTACTTTACTTTATTATCGCTATTATTATTATTTTACTTCACTATCACGTTATTGAGTTAAGCTCGCCATCGCATTTAATATCGTATTATAAAAGATCTTCGTAATTATCTAGAACTTAACGAGCTATTTTTATTACTATTAATATATTTAATTTATTTAATTATTAGAAGATTTACTAATACGCTAATTATAATAATAATCTATTATCTATTCTACGATAATAAATTTCCCTCTTCTCTCTTCGCATTATAAAAAAAATTTACGATTATTCTTTATAATTATATATTCTTAGTTATTAAAGTTACACGCTTCGTATAAATAATATAAAGATTAATATCTTTAAATATGTGATAAAGAAAAGCTTTCGCCGACTTATAAATAGTCTTTTTAAAATTCTAATTATAATTTTAGTTATTATACGTCTTATTCGAATTAATAAATAATTATCTTATTTCGTAAGCTATAAATAAGCTATATATCTTTAGCTTATAAAATAACTCTTTTTACGTAAAATGCGTATAATTATACAATTATATAAGAGTTAATTATAATTACTTTTTAATAAGAAAAATAAGATCTACTATTTAATTTAGAGATAATTTTAATCTTTATTAATTCTTAAAGTGCACTTAAGATAAAGAATTAAATTCGAAAATCTCTCTTTTTAATAAGTCTTAGAATCTTCTTTATTAATTAAGTAAACGCTTTTCGTAATATAATTAAATTTATTAATTTTTATATATAGCGAATCTCTTATAACGCGCGAGCTTAGAAATAATATTAATACTAATAAAAATTTTTATTTTTATAATTTTTTTATCGATTTAAATTGAATCTTAAATCTCTTTTAATTATATAACTTTTTAACGTTAAAGAATTTAAATTTAAATATAAAAATATTTTTAAGTATTTTTATAATATTATCGATAACTAAAAGAGAAGAGTTAGACTTATATAAGTCTATAATATTATTCGTAATTATAAGCGCTATTTTTATTAAGAAAAAAAGAGTAAAAAAAAAAATTTAAAAAATATTAGAGTATTATTAACGTTAGAGAATTATCTAGAAAAAAGAACTTTAAAAATATTTATTAGAATATTTATTAAAATAGAAATTCAAACCCCCGTAAAAAGAAATCTAATTAATATATTAATCTATTTTATATATTAATCTATATTAGATATACTCTAATTTAATCTCTTCTTAAGTCTATATATTTACTCTATATTAGATATATTAAATTCTTTTATTAAGTTAACTTACTAGCGACTAGCACTATCGTATAGCTATATTAGAGAGTTAGTCTCTCGCGCGCTTCGGCCCCTAGCTCTTATACTCTTATACTTACTAATCTCTATCTCTTTTACTAGTATTTATTAAAATTTAATTAATACGCTATAGCGAAGAGATATTTACCTTATATATTAATTTATATATTATATAGTCTTCGTATTAGTTATTAATTTTAAGTAGTTAAAGCTAGATTTAAAGCTAAGTATTATTAAAAGACGCGTCTTTCATAATATTCTATATTTTTTATAAATATTATC
>JANQBS010000344.1:0-37062 GCA_033085395.1 Xanthoparmelia taractica | reverse complement strand
TTTTTTAAAAAAAGTTGAAAAAAAGTTGAAAACGACTATGTTCAACAGATACCACACCTTTCCGACCCGTAATTATATAGCGATCTCGCTATGATTATAGCGTGATAAAATAGTTATTAAAGCTTATAATCGATTACGAGTCTCTTATAGTCGCTTTAACTAATTAATAATTTATATTATAAGACTTAATAATTAAATTACAAACTAAATGTAAGTATCACTCCTTATACTTCTCTTAAATAAATTCTCCAATATTACGTAGCATAGTATTCTATATATTTCTTTAGATTTATTTCCTAGTATCGATTAAGAGAATAGAAGATTAGCGAGTCTTTTCTTTATTTATTCGAAAATCGATACGAGATATTAAGACGATATAATTCTCGTAATTTCAAATAAATATAATCGTTGAATTATAATTATTAAGATATTACGTATTACATACTTTAATAACGCTTATCTTCTTGTGACTCGCATCGTGATAATAATCGTTGCTATACTCGCGACGATATTCTTATACGTTCTATATCTCGATTAACTTAAACTTTTTAATAATTACTTACTTCTTAATATTAAATTTATATTAAGTCTGAGAGATAAGAATCTTCGCTAATTAATATAGAAAAATTAAGTGCGATACTCTAGCGATTATTATTCTCGTTGATAATATTAATAGAATTCGTATTAGTATTATAATTAATATCTTAATAACTTAATCACGAAGTAGATATATTTTAATAAGAGTCGTTTTTATAATTATTATCTTTATTTATTTAATTAGAAATATCGCTAATAATTAATAATAAGACGTTTCTATTTTATAAATTAATAAAATTAGCTTACGAGTTACTTATTATAGTTAATTAGATAGCTTTGTGTGAACGAAGCTATTAAAACTATAAAATAGTAAGATCTTTTTTTAACAAAGCTACGTAGTAGCTAAATAATTAATAAGATTAACAAACGTAAATACTGGAATTGTTATAAAATATTTGATCATATGGACGTAGGGCTGGTCATGACTAGCCTTGGCGCTCGCTTCTCCGTACTTAGCTAGCGAACACACACGTAGATCAATTAACAATTCATCCACCACACTCATTATTGAATCACATCGATACTGTTTCTTAACAAGAGTAATTATTTTAACTACTAAGTAAATTAATAGCTAAGAAAGAAAGAAAGAAAAAGAGAATTCGCGAGTATTTGAGACTTCTATTAAGTATACTAGATACTCGCCCTTACTGCGTAGCTTATAATCTAATAAGCGAGTTAAGCGAAATCTATTAGTCTACGCTAAGTGCTTTTACTCTTATAAATAAAGCGTTAATAAAAATTTACAAAATTTAAAAAGACTTATATATCTCGATAACTCTACGACGTTAACTATTCTTAAATTATTATTACGCGTTCTTAATTTATAACTATATTATTAATAGTTATAACGAACTTTAGAAACTTAATTAATTTAGTATAAAACTAATATTTCTTTAAATTAATATATAGCTAAAACTAACGTAATCGCTTAAATATTTACTTAACGTGTTATTAGTATTTCGTTAACTTAGTGCTATAAATTAAAAAATTATTTAAGTATATTATACTCGTAATATTTATAAGATCGATAAGAATCTTATTAATATAGACTTTAAATATAGTTTATATATATATAAGGTCGAAAGATATTATTAAGTATTTAAAATAACTATAGCGAATACGAAACGTAGTTTTTTACTCGTCGCTCTTCTTAATACGAATTCTATAATAAATATTCTTAAGATTTAATTTTAAAAATATTTTAACGTCGTATAAACGATTTAATATCTTAATAAATAAAGATAATAAATATTAATTCTTTATTATTATTATATCTAAGTCTTAATAATTTACGTAAAGATATAATTTATTATTCTTTTTTAAGATAAAGAGAATAAGAGCTTTAACGAAGAAAGTTAAATTACGAATTTAATTCTTATAAAGTAATTTCTTAAGATATTATTTTAGCTTTAATAGCTTAATTTAAGATATATTATAAAGAGATTTATAAAATAACTTTTTATTTTTTTTAATATTAATAATATAATTTCTCTATTTAAAAGTAAATAAGATTTCTATTATATTATTAAAAAAGATATTCTTAAACTTTAATAGTTCTCTTAAGAGTTCTATATTATTAATATCTTCTATTTATCTCACGTTATCGTAGCGTATATAATTATAAATATATTTAACTTTCGCTCAATTATTTAAATAAATTTAGTCGATTCTTTAATTTAAAATTTTCTAATATTAATCTTAAATCGTTATTATATCGTGGTAGAATTAAGTGTAATATATAATTAATATAACGCGAATACACTTAGCACGATATTAAGATCTTCTTAATCTATAACGTAGAATAATATATTATATTATCGTTCTTAATCTTAGTTATCGACTATTTAATAATCTAGCTAATAAATATTATAATAATATATATCTTATTCGCTAAGCGCTTTTATTTATACTAAGATAGTAATATATAATTAAAGATCTTATTAAATTACGAACTTCTACGTAATTAAATTAATATATATTTCGTAATCGAGTAGAATAATAAGTTATCTTTAGTTACATTATAGCTTAGTTTATTTCTTTATAATAATAAAAGAAGTTATCTCTATTATTCGTTTTTCTTACTTCGTTTTAAAGACGCTTACGAAGTCGATTTATTTTTTATTAATATTACTATAATAATAGTAATTAATTTATACTTATTAAGATAATTCGATTTTAAATAATCTAATTTCTAGTAATATTAGTAAATATTAGATATTTTAAGATTATAATTAGCGATCTTAGTCTTACGTTTCTTATTCTCTTCTCGAGTACGCGTAGACTTAACGCTATCTTTTAAAGTCGTGTTAGGCTTCGAAATTCGAGCTTTTAGAAACTTATCTTTATTAGATTTCTCTAATTACTTCGAGTTAGAATTAGCGTTATTAGAGCGCGCGCGCTTTAAATCGTTTTCTATATAATTTTTAGACTATACGAAGTTATATAAGTGTCTGTGAGTGCGTCATATGGGCTCAAATAGAGTGCGCCTTCTATGAAGCGCGGCACCCGAAACTATAAGTTATATTCTTAGTTCTATGGTACAATTGAAAAGCGCTCTCACAATAGTACCGCGCTTCGATCCTGGTTTAGTCTCTCGGCTACACTCAAATTAGAAACTTCGTGGGACTGCTAATTATTTTCGAGTAGAAGCGCCGATCCGTAAAAAGCGGGGTCGTGGATTCGATCTCGGCTTTGATTAAAAGCTTCTAAACCGGTTAATTCCGAGTTAGAAGAGTTTAATGTGATCTAACGGTGGTGACCTGAGAATTCAATCCCTAGGGCCCTGATAGCCCTTCAGGGGTCGTTCGAAACTACTAAGGTTAGGATTCTAGGATCGTCGCCCTTTGAAAGAGATCTAGAGTTACTGACGCTTAAGGCGCCGAGAACTTTAGAGGTCGTTTCGAAACTATTAAGGTTAGGATCCTAGGATCGTCGTTCTTCGAAGAGGATCTAGGGTTATTAACGCTTAGAGCGCCGAGGACGTCGCCCTAGAAGAGGAAATAATTATTAGACTATACGAAGTTATATAGATATCTGTGAGTGCGCCATATGAACTCAAATAGGGTGCGCCTTTTATAAAGCGCGGCACCCGAACCCATGAGTTATATTTTTTATTCTATAGTACAATTGAAAAGCGTTCTTACAATAATTACTATAGTAAGAATTTCTTTTCTCTGCTTAAGTATATTATTAGTACTAAGAATCTTATTCTTTAGCTTAGATCGTAGCTTAGCTAAGAAAAAGTTCGCTCGATACTTCTTCGTAAACGAGAATAAATAAACTTTTAGCTTCTTTAGATAGATCTTAAAAACCAAGATCTTTTAATCTTATCGCTACTTCGTCGCTTTTTACTTTTTATAAACGAATAAATAATAATTTATTAAGTTTATAATTAAATAAAGTATATAATTAAATAAAGTAAAAATAATTTAAAAAACTCGAAGATAATCTTATTTAATCTATAATCTTAAAAGTATTTATATTACTACGTATTAAAATTATCTTCTAAGAATTATATATAATATATAATCTTAATTTAATCGATAATAAAATACTCGAAATTTCTAAGAAATTAAATTTCGACTTCGTGAAATTAACGTAAATATTTCTCTTTATTATTATTTTTATAAGAATATATTCTTTCGAGATAAAGTATTTTTACTTTAATTAAAATATTTATTAAAGATAAAATAATAAACGAAATTATTATCGCTTCGATAAGAATTATAGAAAAATTCGAGTTACGTAGTACATTATTACATGTTTATAACTTAATTAACTCTCGTTTTAATTTTAGATAATAATTTTGTATTTTAATATTCTTAAAATATTTCTTTAAGATCGCTTAATTCTTTAAGATAAATTCTTAAAAATTAATATCGAAGTTACGTTGCTTTAAAGTATATTTATTTCGATTTAATAAAGAGTTTAATATCGTAGCGACGATAAGTCTCTTTCTTTAAAAGATAGAGAAGTTAAAATTATAAGAAATTAATTTATTAACGCTTAGCAAGCGATCTAATTAATATAAGAGATGTATAATTAATACGATAATAATTTCTTTATTAGATATTAAGTTCTAATAGAATTAATTTCTAAGGAACACGAAAACCCTAAGACATGCGAAGAGCCGAAGACGATATATGACCGCTAAGGCTCGTTAAGGCCTTAGGCCATAGATCCCGCAATAACCCCGCAATGAACCCTGGACCCAGGAGTAGTCGGCGCTAATGCGCATGCAGCGCTAGGCCTGATAGAATCTACGCCCTTGCAAGTTCGAATTCTTTCTCTCGTAACTTACCTCTCGCTAATAAGCTCTCCACCCGTCAAGCTACGGGTTCGGTCCCCGTTTTAGAATTCGTACGGCGAGCTTTCGAAGGCTGTAAGTGTTATCGGTGCGATCTTGAATTTATTCATCTAAAAGTAGTCTATTACCAACAGCTATTATCGTTGGAAATTAGCTTTACATTAACGAAGGTGAATTTTCCTATAACAGCGAAGAACTTTAATATAAGTACTGTAAGCGTTAAGCGATTCGATAAACTAGCTTAACTTATTAACGAAATAGATATTAGTAATAATACTATTTTCTATTAATCTATTACAAAATTAGATTAACGAAAGCGTTATAGTTTAATCGAATTCCAAGCTTAGCGACGTTTAGAATTTAAATAGTCCTATTATATAATACGATTAAAATATTAGTCTTATTTATTTCGAATTCGCTAATTAAAATTCAACTTTCGACGATTATTTAGATTTATCTCTATTATTTCTCTAATTATTTAAGCTCGATAACATCGAAGATAAAATTTAAAATAAAGTGATTAGATCGAGTTCGTCGATTTAATAAAGCGTAATACGTTTAGCTAAATCGCTCGCGACTTTTAACTCTACGACGATCTTATTACTTAATGAAATTAATAAATCGTATAAAGACTCCTCGTCTAAAAATCTCTTACGAGGAATAATATAGTTCGATATATAGAATCAAACGTTTATAAATATAATAGCTAATTGCTCTAATGCAATTAATAGGGTTTATAGAGATACAATATAGTACGTCCCGTCTTTTGAGCGAGAGAGCGTATTTATTGCTATAAAAGATATCAACGGGGCGGGCCTCCTCAATAGTAGCAATTATAAACTCGTTTCGTTCGACGTAGTCTCGCTATACGACCCTATAGCGAAGATTTAATGAAATTAGTTTATTATTAAAACTTCACCGAGTTCGAAAATAGAATTTTATATAGCTAAAGTTAATTTCACAAATAAAATCTCCGAAATATAAGTCTAGTGTCTATCTCGAAATTTTCCAAATCTTTATTAATTATCTTCGTTAGCTTAATATATAAAGACTATAATATCGCTTTTAATAATAGATTCGTTTAAATCGATATTATTAGCATTCTTAGTCTATTAGTATTTCATTAGATTAGCGTTCTCTATCCTCCCGAAAACCCCCGCAACGATTACTTCTACAATGCGGTGAGAGAGAGCTAGAGTATTAATGGCGTGACTCCGAACGTTAATATATTCACACCAGCCCTCGTAAATATAGTTAAGTATTCTACTTTCAACGTCACCCCGGATCCCTTTCAGCAAGATCTTGCTATCTTTAATATAACGTCACTTCAATTCGCTAGCCAATACACTATAGATGCTCCGCCTCATGAGTAATCTGATCCGGTAAAATAGTTCTACTCGAAATTTAATTAATACGACCGTAATTAACTTTCTCTTTAAGAGTAGATATCTGATAAATCAATAGAGGCTATATCGAGTATCTCACCCCAGATATCGCTTTATTAATGCAAGTCAAACATTTCACAAGCAGTAGCAGTAAGCAACCGCATACCCAAAAGCCATCACTACGATCAAACCTTAATAATATCCCCACCCCAGCTTCCTCCAACTCCAGCACCAACGCAACCAACTCAAACGCAACCTTATCCTCACCACAGCACTCAACCTCCCACGTAGGCGCAAGAGCAGGCGGCACAGTCGGTGGGATCTGTGGCAAGGCGCCCGATGATCCGGATCAGTGATTCAGAGGCTGGACCGGTCCAGATTGAAGCTATATAAATGGTTCACGGCCCGTTCAAACTCTAAACTAGTTCGAATCATTAGTTGTATGAATTTAGAGTCTCTTCTAAGATTTTTATAATTTTATTATTTTATAAAATATTAATAATAGCGTGTACATCTTTCTTTATAAAGATATTTAGTTAAAATTATAATTTTAAATATTTTAATAACTTAATAATCTTATTTTAAGATTATATCTTTAAGCTAATATCGTATACTTAATCTTAATAAAAAAAATATTTGAGTTTCGCTAATATAATAGATATAGAATAGATATCGATAATTATTCTTAATAGTAGTAAGAATCTAGTTCGCTAATTAAATTCTAGCTATTAAGCGAGTATTATTATAATATCGCTTTAAAGAATTATAAGATTCTTAATATATTAATTTGACTTATTATTAATTAATTCTATAAAGATTATAAAAAAAAGAATATTTAATTTCTTAAAATTCTTTTATTACGATCTTTATATTTAATTACTATTCGAGATCTTAAATATTAAAATATTTTTATTTAATTATTAAATCTAGAATAATTATAACAATATATATTAATAATCGTTTCGTCTTATTTTAATACTTTAATAGCTTCGTATATTTAATTTAAAAAAACTTTCTTATAAAGTTATAATTTATAAATTTCTTTATTACGTTATAAAATCTATTAATTAGAAAGTTTATAATTAAAATAATCTCTATTAAAATAACTTAATAATTCTTTATAATCTTAATAATATTATGAAAATTTTTGAAGAAAATTACGAATATAGCTAATAGTCTTTTACTTCTTTATAGTTAATAAATTCTTTTATAAATTAAATACCTTATTAATAATAATAATAATAGCTCTCTTAATTTTTTATATAACTTAATCTAATATTAAATACTAGAAATTTTATCGAGTTTTATTATTATTATAACATAAGTTCGTTAATTCGATATTTAAAAGATTAAATACGCTAAATACTTTCTATAATTTAGATATTAATATTATATAATTTATCGAGAGATCTTAGCTTACGTTATTATTTTAATTAAATATCTAATAAAGAGATAGCTATATTCTTTAAATATTTATAATTATTTATTATTTATTTAAAGAGAAATACTTAAACGACTAGATTAATAACGTAATTATTATCTCCTAAACGTCGCTTAAGAGAATTATAAGAGATTCTCTTATTATTTAAAAAAATAGCGATAACGTTAATAAGAGTATTATTAATTTTAATATTATTTATAATTATATAACTTAATTTATTACGAATCTTATAATTATTAAATATATTAAGAATAATTATCGTTTAATTTTAATTAAAAAATTTCTCTTATAATTTAATTAGAGCGAGAGTTATAATATATAATTCTAATTTTTTATTTATAAAATAGATAATTATAGCTAATAGCTTAAGATAATTCGATAACGTTTATATATTATATATAATATAATTATCTAATAGCGTTATAATTAATATATAACGAAGTTATTCTTTATTCTTAATAAATAAATCTTTAATATAAATCTTAAGAGTGAAATTAGACTTAAAAAGTATTAATTAATAATAAGATTAACGTATTTTAAGAAGATTCAAAATACGTTAATTCTAATCTATTTTAAAAAAATATCTTTTTTAATAATTTATTATAAATATAGATACTCTAAAGTAATCTTATTAAGATTAATACTTATAAGCTTCGCTCTTCTCTTTTCTTTAATCTTAATCTTAATTTTAATTTTATAAAGTATAATTATATTAATAAATATTTTTTCTTATATTTTCTTTTTAGTTAAAGTATTAATTAATAAATTAATAAAATATACTTTCTTTAAATATTAAGTAATTATTTCTAAATTTTTATTAATATTATAAATCTTAAAATAGAGATTATAAATAAATTAATCGCTTTATATAATAATATATTAATAAATAATATATATCTTCGCTCTTAATCTTTTAAATAATAATTATAATAATTAAAAGACGCTAAATTCTAAATTTAAGATTTAAGAGATATTTTAAGCGTTATTATTAAATAATTTATTAAATAAACTTTTTTCTTAATTAGATTTCTTTAAAGCGTTAATAAATATATTAATAAAAGATATATAATTATTTAAAGATTATTAAAAAGAGATTAAGATCGTTTTCTAGATTAAAAGATCTTTAATAATATAATCTCTTTTCGCGTATTTCTATTTTTTATATGTTATATAGATAACTTTAAGAAGATTATAGATCTAATAATAATAGTAAATAAGTTATTATAAATATTTAATAGCTTAGATTTAATATTATTAAATATTATAATAATAATATAATTATTAAATAAATTATTAAATAAAAATAAAATAAAAGAATAAGCGAGATTTAATTCGACGCTAGTTTATTGCTATTAAAAGTATATTTATCGTAATTAAATATTTACGCTAAATTAGATTCTTAAAGTAAATAATTAAATTATTAACATTATTAATTTAAATTAATAATTCAGACACCTTAAATTAGTTTAGGATTATATATCAAAACCTCGGATTGATCCGGACCATTGGTCCATTGGACTGGTCCAGACCAATAGTCCGCTAAATGGTCCAGGACCATCGGGCGCTTTGATCTGTGGCCTTGCTCTCGTCGCCCTCCTCGCGTATTTTTTCCTTCGCTCTCGAACTCGAAGAGTAGCGGCAGCTCCGAAGAATCCATCAAATGGGATATCGAAAAAGGATTCTGACCAACCGGCGCCATAACAACCATATTCAGTTGGATTGAAAGAGGACGGTCGAGCATTGGAGATGGGCGGGGTGGGGTTACACGAGCTGTCGGAAGAGCAGAGGCTGGAGATTGAGGGGACGAAGGTTAATGAGTTACCTGGGGATGCGAGAGCGGCGGAATTAAGAGCGTGAAGGAGTACCTTAGCGGAAGGCTATGAAATTGCTGATCAGTAATGGTACCGTATCAGACAACGATACTCTTTGTAGACTATAGACTATGAAGTACCAGAAATCAACTACTATTTTCAACAGAAGCTCATTTGAAACGTTTTCATTCTGGAGCGGTTATTTTCCAGTACGTACGCATCGTAGAACCACCGTACCAATATTACTATACTGTGGTAGAAATAAACGATTTAGCAAAATTTCTCACGGAGGTTCGGGGATACTTACGATTCTGGATACTGCAGGGTACTGTCGAGATCCTAAAGCAATTGATGGGACCGTCTGATAACGAGGATAGTGAGGAGTAACAATTCTGAAAGAAAACCCACTGATCTACCGACACCGGCACCGGAACAAGATCCCAGCAAATTGACATAAGGTATTTATAATCTGTCTTCAATACACAACTCGTTACTTTGTACGCGCAAAATATCGTCGTGCGTTGTAACAAGACCCTCACTCCTCTGCGAAACTATCCCTACGCCTAAGTCTCACCCAGCCCTCCTCCTTTTCCCACAACGTGTACACTTTCTGCTTGGCCCACTCCAACTTCTTTCCTTCCACGCTCTCAACGTCAAAGTTCCAAAACAGCCTTGCCAGCACCAAGCGTGTCTCTGCCCAGGCAAGGCGCTGCCCAATGCAATTGCGAGGTCCCATGGAGAAAGGTTGCAGGGCTTCGGCATTATCGGTAGTAGAGGACAACCAGCGAGATGGAAGGTATGAGTCAGGGGAGGAGAAGTTGAGGCTGGAGTGGTACGCCGCATAATGGGCGTAGGATACAAAGGTCTGGAAAGGGGAGAGATTAGTTACTGGCTGGTTAGTCAGAGAGTAGGAGTCTGACAGAAAGGAGGGTTGAGAACGCGTGAACACTACTTTATCGAACATTCTAGCGACTTTAGTCCTCCTTTAATTGGCAGACTCCCACGAGACGAACGCAAAGCAAGAACGCGGCGTAGACAAAAATCCTGGGTCGGCCAATCTTGGCAGGCTTATCGAGTGGGTAGAGGGAGGTAAAATTTCGTGTGACGCATGGTGATTGATAATGAGTGGACTTACGTTTGCGGGAAGCCAATGTCCACAGACCTGGGCGCCTCCAACCGGTACCACTCGAGGCATACCTGTAGGTACAGGAGGAGCTATCCGCAAGCCCTCCTGGATGACTGCTCTCAGATATGGTAATCGAGCCAAGCTGGCGAGACTCATTTCTTCTTCACTGGAATACGACTTTCGGATCTCGCACGCCAATTCATCCATGATACTTGGGTGCTTGACAAGGTGATTAATTATACCGGATAGTAGTGTAGCCGTAGTTTCACTACCAGCAACAATCATTGTTGCCGCTGTTTTCTCGATTTCTGCCTCACTTAAGGCGTTGCCGTCGCCATCGCAATCGTGGTTGTGTTTGACAATATGCTGCAAGAAATCCAGCCTCTCATGCTCTAAATTCAGCCTTCTTTGTACCTTCTCCGCAGCCATCCGAAAATGATCCTGTTGTTTCTTTAATACGCTGGTAGGTAGCGACCATATGAGTGCCCCGTGCAGTAGTGGATAAAATCCTATAGAAGCCAGCAATGTCGCAGATTTGAAGTGGCTAAAGATCATCTCGATCCACGGATGCAGCACCTTGCCCTCTAAGCACCCAAACGATTCCCCAAAAGCCAAGTCACCGGTTAGGTCGAATGTCAGGAAATTGAACCATTGCACAATATCCACGGCCGGGTCTTTTCCATGGGCTCGCAATCGCTCAATGAATTTCCCCACATAAAGCTGTAGCAGTGGCTCCTGCTCTTTCAAAGATTTCTCTGTAAAGTTGTAGGACCAGACTTTTCGCATACGAGCGTGGTCGTCGTCGCTAGAATCAACAATTGAATTGGCACGTGGAATTTGCTCGCCCATCCATACTGGGTTTTTGGGGAATTTCGGCTGGCCAGGTTGGACTGCGTAGATGTCCCGACAGGCGACGGAATCGATGAAAGAGAGCTCGTTCGGGGCGACACGGACAATTGCACCGTAGTGGGCATGGAACAGGTTAACTTGGTGCACGAGAGTACCACTCTGCATGGCGTGGACGAAAGGGAGGCGGCTGAGGGCCCATAATGTAGGTCCGGGGAACTTGGCAAGGGGATGGAAATACAAATTGTAGACGAAGACTGATATTAAATACTGGATTGTGGCAGTCAGTAATACCAAGACTGGTTTGGGTGTGACATGGTTTGGCTCACTGAAAAAAGCGTAAGTCCCCCAGCAACAGACAGGTCAGCAGCACTGAGGTATTGAAGCTTTGGCAACAGCATTTCGTCGATATGCGGCAGGTCCAAGTAAGGGCGCAAGGGAGAAAGTGTCTCTCTCTGAAGATCACGATAAAATACCAGTATGAAATTTCGCGCACTGCACAGCAAGTCTGTACGTCTGTATGTCGTTGCATCAGATTTACCGCAAGTCGTACGAGTGCGGAAGAAGATTTCCTGCACGAATTGCTGAGACTAAGATATGCGCGATTTGTAAGCTCAATGTCATGGCGCAGGAGGTACTGCTAGGACGGTAGAAGCAACAGCAGCCGCCAGCTTACGGCTCCAACGCAGTTGAACCGTAACTTCAGATCAGATGCACAGACAAGAGACTGTACCTATGCCCAAATTTAAAGTTCTCTAACAGCACTTCAATGTCTTCCCCGCCTCCAGTCACAGAAATGGCCTTCTTGCCGTTTCCAGCGCAAACCCCACTCCACGATTCCTCCACTCCGGCAGGCGCGATCTGGCACCGCGTCCTTAGTGACGTAGCCCATGCTTCTGGTTACTGCGACCAGCACTGGGGCTATCAACTTGACAATCCAGGCCTTGTGTGGTATCTAGTGGGTATGTCTCTGCGTCATCTTGGTTGAATGCTAGCAGCTCAGGCGCAGTCCTCAGCTAATGAACTGCACAGAATGGCGGTCTGTTGAGGCGCATACGGCTTACGCAGCCACGTCGCAGTACGCATCCCTTAACGAAGCATTGTTTCCACTGTTCGCGCCGTTCCCGCCTGCGCCGGCGCCGTGGATGATGCATGCAACATTTCCCGAGGGCAGCAGGGTGTGGGACCAGAGATTTGTGAAAATTTTTGTCTTCTATGTGTCAGTTGATCGGGATCAGCAAGAGGTGGAAACGATGTTTGATGAGGCGCTTAGGCGATTGAAGTTGAGGGCGGACGAGGAGGATAATGAGAGTGCTAAGAACGTGGCTGTAGGGAGAATCATGGAACTGATATGCCCGTCCGACGTGACAGAAAAAGAAGAATGTCGAGTCTTCGTACTTGCACAGGCATTGCCGGATTTGAGTGAACATAGACAAATGGACAGACAGGGCTGGTTTGATGCATTGAGAGACATAGAAGGATCACTTGTAAAATATGAGGAAAATACGATCGAGCTTCAAAATGGGGCGTGACCAGTTAGTGGGTCTCATAGTCCTAAATGTCAGATGCATATCGCTTAGAAGATGCATCACAGAAGAATTGAGAATGTGTTTGAAGAAAAGGTGTGATTGATTGATTGATTGAGTTTGATGTGCACTCCCGGGCGTTTCCCAAGGAGCTTCAGAGACGGCGGAGGCCCAGCTATGATATCGCTTTTGGGTTTCCCAAGCCTAAGGTAGTAAATTACCTTACTTTAGTGTCTCCACACTAAACAAACGTCAAGGACACGCGAAAAGCAATCATTCATCGTATCCCATCCACTGACACAGTAGGAGTAAAATGTCTTGGCAGACAATTAAATAAGGCGTATTCGCAACACCATAACTTTTGAACGACAGAGTTTATGACAAATATTTTCGCTGTAAATATGTCGATCTCCTCAAGAAGAACAATCGCGAAGGCAAAGTTCTTTTACCAAACGTTCTCGTTGTTGATATATGATGAGTTAAAAGAAGGGACGTTTTGATTTTCTGTCGCGCCCTGCCAGTGGATTGGATACTAAGCATGCCAACTGCCGTAGTACTTACTAGCTACGTAAACAATTACGAGCCAGAAGGCATGTTCCACAATGTTGAAACGGCCATATCACTAAAATACATATCGTGCTGTGCACGTGTGTATAGAGCGCCTTTCGAGTGCGATATGTAGTGAGGTGCCATGGAACTAACAAATGAGTGTGCGTCGCCGCCTAAAAGTCGTTGCTGAGCGAGCGTATCCGGGGCCAGGCCTAAGGTGCGATAGCTCTGACCTTCTCCCAGGTCTCCTCAAGCATCGACAATTCTTCTTCAGCCAGTGGACCATTATTCACGTACCCCACGTTTCTCTCAATCTGCGCTACCTTGGTAGCCCCTAAGATGACACCATCTTGCTTTCCTAGCGCCGAATGGTGAAATATCCACCTCAACGACGCCTCCGCCACAGAAATACCCCGTGGTTCTAGAAAAGCGTGTAGCTCCCTGATGGCCGAGTGCATGGTCGATTTGTCATACATTGGCTTGTAGTGCGCCCCCATAAGGTTGCCTTCCTCGAATCGAGTGCCAGCCAAGTCGTTTCCCAGAGAGAAATTCCCAGTCAAAAAACCACCTGCAAGAGGACTGTTTGGATGAACACCATTAGGTCAAATCTTTCAAGTACACTCAACGACTGCATACCTGAAAGCAACATATGTCATCCCATGGCGCCTTAACAATGGCAGGAGATCTCCCTCCATCTTTCGACAGATGGCATTGTATTGACCCTGGTAGGTGGTGGGCTTTACCCAGCCGTTTCTGTCGCAGACAGACAAAAACTCTTGGACCTGGTCCACGCTGTAGTTGCAAAGGCCAAGCTGGAAAAGAGCCTTGGCATTAGTTATACGAAGCGCGGCGTGGCGAAGGCTGGACCCACCTTTTTGAAGTGTCCCTTGCTCCAATGGTCATGTAAGGCCGCAGCTGTTTCCTCAACAGATGTGGCCGTATCCGGGATATGACAATAGAGAACGTTTATCTGCACAATTGCTTTAGTTCCGCGATACCTAGAAGAACAACAGGGCTGGAAAAATGATCCCCTACCTCATCCACGTTGAGTGTTGCCATGCTCTTCGTGACAGATTTGTCAATGGCCCCTTTCTTCAAAGATCCCTGGCCTGGCCCCGCTCCGCTGACCTCGATTTTGGTGTCGATAATCAAGCCTCGCTCGGCAGCTTTGGCGGTCCCGAAAAGGCGTTCAGATGCTCCGGGCGCGGAAGCGGGGTAAACAGCCGCCGTATCGATTCGATTGATCTTGCAAGCAGCGAGAGTGTCCAGGAGTGTACTCACTCCTTCAGTCGTCGAGAATGCACCTTCGCCTACAGTACCGCCGCCAAAACAGAGGAAAGGCATTCTGAAAGGCCTGTATTTTGACAAGTCGATGAATTTGCGCCTCGACGCTCTTTCTTTGACCCTTTCTTTGACTTAGATGTTGTTGTTGAAGAGAAAAGAAGTGAAATCGTGGTTTTGCAAGGAAAAAGAAGGTCCTTGTTGCCTAAGAGTATTCACCGCACAAGGACGCGCTAACGATGTGACCATGTGTAGCGTGCGTCTTATTCATTGGTGCTTAATATCTCTACGGAGTACTTCTATAGCTTTTACTGCTGTCAACTCTTTTTCTGGCATCGAGACATGTGATGCGAGCTCTTTTATCTACTAGGAATGCTTACTCCGAACGGTCTAAATCTACGTGTACATGTTCAACCGCAGGGTTACCAAAATTCAGCGATGACGCTTCTGTCCATCTCTATCTACTTGATCCGGCTCGCAATATCTTTCGCTACATATATTTGCCCAAACATATCTGTGACATTGACGAAAGTCCTCATGAAGCTGATGATTCTTTGTTGACTCACTGACTCCAACTCACCAAGAGTCAACTCGAGGCACTTGCGCTCGAAAGCCGCCAGAGCCAGAAGTGTTTCCTTCAGCACATCCTCCTCCTCAGGACTCTGGGAAATGTGAAACTCGGGGAAGTCGAGACTGTTCAGATTCTTTTCCAAGCGGTCACGGCTGAGAGATCCACAATCATTGTATAGACGGCACAGCGTCGCAAGATGACGACAAGCTGCTTGCCCAAGGTATTTATCAGTGCTCGTACAGAAAAAGTCTTGCCTGTCGCTAAGAAGGCATATGGCAAAGGCGAATGAGTACGGGCAAGAGGTATGATCAGATGAGGTGGTTCGTACCCAATCGAAGAATGTTCTGTTGGGGTTTTGGTTGGAGACTGTGGCGCCTTGTTGGGTGTCTTGGGAGAACATCCGTGTGCTGTCTTCAATTTGTTGGACATGAGCAAGAAGGAATAGCCGCAATTCTTGACGAAGGCGAATCTTGTCATAATCGCTGGCGGTCTGTAAGGCAGGATGGCAAAGAATATGCTCGATAAACCGCCTCAGGGTCTGGTATACTTCCATGTCTAGCTCTACATGCGAGTCAGTACCATTTAGTGGCGTTGTATTTGAGTAGGCGTGGATCTGCGAGGTGACATCTGGAACATTGGCCGTCGAGTCGGTGGCATTATGCGGCATATCGTGACAGCCATCCGTCTCTGGATCCAGATCATCGAACAAGCTATCAATTAGCCGAAATGCATCGGTCAGCCGACCAGCGAACCGTTCGCTAAACGCCGTCTCCATGTATTCATCAGCCTGGTAATTCAGGAATGAGATGATCATCATTTCGCGTAGGAAACTCGCTCGGTAATGCGCCTTTCCCAGAATATTAGATGCCGTCCATGTGAAAGGTATGTATTCGAAGTATTTATCTTCCTCCATTGCCCTGCGAGGAAAAATTTCGAGTCGAATCTCAAGCAACTGAGGCAGAAACAGATAACTTTCTATCAGCGCTGCCTCGATCAGCCACTCTGGAGCAGCAGCGAAGAGAGGTAGCCCTTGATAGAACTTCTTGAACTTAGTAATTTTTTCCAAAGGTAGGTGAAATTTATCTTTCAGCTTTCCATCGAACGTGTGCTTGGCAGGAGGAGCATTCAGTGCTGCAAGGATATAAGCTTGATGAAGAGTCTTCAGGTGATATGTGACCTTCTCAATCCATATGAAATCGATTGCTCTATTGCGACAGGGGTCATTCAGGAACTCACGGCCTTTTCTGATTGCTGAGTAGAGGTGAGGTTGAAGCGTATTCGCGATCGGTAGGGGCTGAAGACTTATTAACGCCAAGATTGCATAGGCAGTGGGCTCAGACTGCCGGTTGCCCCAGGAGCCATCGCTATTCTGTGCTTGTAGCACACGAACAAGGGTTTGGAAAAGCATGATTAAAATACTTCGCAATAGCGTAGCGTCTTCTCGAAACATTGGGATCTTCCCTTGATCCCACAGTAGTAGAAACCTCATCGACGACTGAGCCAGGAGCATTTCGGGGTACTGAGGGCTGAGATTCTGTCAAGCGTCAGCTTCAAGCCTCTAGTAACAAGACCAGCATGTATTATTACCCATTTGTCCCTAATCCTTTGATCGGAATTCCACCACGTATCACATAGAAAACGAAGAATATTCTCAATTTGAGTGACGTTGTCGTCAAGGCATTCCTCCGCTGAAAGTAAGGAAGTCAAAACATTGCAGTTCACTGTGAAGCTAGGGTTCCTCTCGAAAGTGTACGTTCTGAAATGATCCTTTGCGTCGAAACTCTTGACCATGGGTTCAATTGGAACAGGTCTATTAAGGCTTCTCAGTATCCTAATGGCCTGCGAGGTATCGTCCGCGTCAGGTACAATACCAGAAGCTTCATTGGCTAATGTTAATTTGGGTCTCTACTGTATAGGTTTGGGCCCTCACCAAAACCAAGCAACCCGTTTCCTAGTTGGAAACAAGACTCAAGATTCTCTGCGAACATCGATAGCTGATCACAACCAAGCTCGGCTTGGGTAAACCCCCCCTGTAGGAGAGCTGAAACTACCTGTCTTGAGTGTCAAATGTAATATCCACTCATTTCATGTCATATATACTTACCCATATCATCTCAAAATTAGTCGTTGGAAAAGCGCTGGGAACTCCGCCATTTCCCCTACCTTCTCCATGAGATACCACAAGGCAAAGATAATGCTCTGCGTCCGAATCCCAGACAGAACTTTGTTGAAGATACACAGCAGTCGAAGATGGAGATGCCATCATGCCACCATTCCTCGTGTGGTGCTTCAATCTATCGAAGTCCACTGTACCAATGAACGCCTCAAGTGAGTGCAAGGCTGCCGTCTGATCCTCTCCATACAGAGAAGCGGGATCGAAGCGCGATAACTTCTGCGCATGAAGCTCCATGAGAGACTGTTGTCCTGGAAAGCTAAAGGTGAAGCCCACCTCTGCAAGCAAACGTAAAAGACTTGGAATTATGAGTTCGTATCCCACGTGGAGAGTGTCATGCACATTCCAGACCTTGAGCCTCTGTCTTAGTGCTATCACAGCTCTGCATATCCGGGTATCGATGTCCAGATGCAACAGCTCCCCAAGTTGGAGGTGAGCGTCTCGATGTCGGCACAAAGCAAGTAGGGCGGCCATGGTGTTCATGATGCCATCAAATCCCGACGCATAAGAGTCCCAGCTTCCGTCGGGTTGCTGAGAATCCAGGACGTAACGAAAGCTGTTCGGAAACAACCAAAATTCTTGGTCACTGACTTTTTTGCTGACCATTGATAACCATGCTGTATCGTATACGGCACAGGAAAATGATCCACCACCATTGGTACCGTGGTAGTCCCGAACCAAGCCTTTCAATAGGGCAGCAGCCTCCACTTTGAGAGTTGCCATGTCTTCAGATTAGGATTCCACAATAACCAAGATTAATTGTATTTGATCATTGCGGCGTATTGTGCGGGGACATGAATTTTTAAGACAATATTTAAGACAAGGCTGTGACGACGTCAAGCACGGAATAAGCAGGGAAAACCCCACTTTTGAAATTCCCTCACACAGTATGATAAGACAGAATTTGCTCTCCGTAATTACACGTCGTTCATGAATGGGCCGGTCCTCCGTGCAAGCGCAGGTGTCATCCCTACCTAACATTGAATGTCTTGTGCCAAATCTTCATGCATAAGGCTGCGTGCTTTGTAAGGTTCGACATGCATATCAGGGGTCCTTGAGGGCCTCCAGTGGATCGAATAACGCTTCACTGCTCGAGTCGCTGCCACGCAACAGCGCATATGCACTGTGATGGAAAGCACACCTTTAGGCCATTGTGCTACCCCACTCTACTATGCTGACCAAGGCGTAAGCTGAGGAGGTGGTAAAACGGCGACGGTTTTCCTCTTCATATCGATGTGTACTTTTTGAGGAGATTCGCTATTTTGTCTGTACGAGAGTGCATTCAAGTTAATGGAGCATCTATTACACAGGTTCGAGTCTGTTAGGATTGAAGATTCTGGCTACACATGTGTGTACCTATTCATTTTGTCTTGTATCGTTCTCGTCTTCCTCACCCGCTTCACCTTCATGACATCCTACGCTGTAAAGACCCCAACAGTAGGGAAGCGATCGAGGTACGAGCCTTTATTTTGGGTAAGACTACGCTTCTTTCGGGAAGCCTGGCCTATCATCAGTGAGGGCTATAGACAAGTATGGGCTTCGCAATCACCCTTGTCAAGATCGATATGCTGATGAAGATGGATAGTTCGGCAAGTCGAGCTTTCGCTTCGTTCGAAATGATGCAGACATCATCGTCATATCAAACAAATACATCGATGAAATCCGATCCCTTCCCGTTCACATTATCAGTCCAATTCAAGCACACGTCGACGTGAGGCCGTCCATGTCTGGTGTTTCCCGTGTTTCTGAGAATCTGATATAAAGCATATTAGAACCTTCTCGGAAAATATTCAACAACGGACATACTCCTAGAAAGCGACTTGCACACTCGCATGCTGCAGATGAAATTGACCCCAAACTTGGGAACTTTTGTCCCCGCAATGAGAGAAGAGCTATCCTCCGCAATGGCTAAAGAATTCCCAGAGTGCAGGGGTAGATTGTTCCCCGCCGATAACTGAAATACAATTCAACTGACCTTTCCATGCTTTTCAGGAGAGTGGACACCTGTTAAGATACATCCAATATGTCTCAAGCTTGTGGCACGCGTCTCTGCTCGGATTTTTGTTGGATTCCCACTTTGTCGGGACGAGCAGTGGCTTGACACATCTATCCACTATACGGAAAATGTGTTCCGGACTGTCACTACGATGAGGCTGTTTCCTCAATTCATCCAGCCTTTTGTTTCTTTTTTGACGCCGCATGCATGGAAAGTGCCACAGAACTTGCATTTCGCGCAGAAACTTATTGTGCCCTTGGTGGTCGAACGGAAGAAAGCACAGGCTTCTGGCGACCCCTCCTACAGAAAGCCTAACGATCTTCTTCAGTGGATGATCGACGCGGCCGATGAAGACGAAGGAAAACCAAATAAGCTTGCTCACAGACAGCTTTTGCTAACTTTGGCGGCTATACATACCAGCACGATGGCGGCAACTCATGTGCTCTTCGATTTGTGCGACAAACCAGAGTACATCGAACCTTTGCGGACTGAGATCGAACAAGCCATTACGGAGGATGCGGGCTGGCGAAAAGCCACCTTGAATAAGATGCAAAAGCTGGACAGCTTCCTCAAGGAATCACAGAGAGTTACACCACCTAGTCTCCGTAAGCCTAACTTCTCATTCGGAATACGCCCAAACTTACTGTAAAACCTACCAGTCGCCGTCAACCGCATTGCCATAGAACCCTTGACACTATCAGACGGTCTCCACCTTCCACGTGGCACCCGTTTCAGCATGCCCTGCGCCGATATCTTGCACGATCCCAACGTTACACTTAATCCACATATGTTTGACGGATTCCGCTACTACAATGAGCGCCAACGTGCTGGCGAAAGCACCCACCACCAGTTCGCGACGACCGATAGAAACAACCTCCACTTCGGCCACGGCAAGTACTCGTGTCCCGGCCGCTTTTTTGCGTCCAATGAGATCAAAATGATACTGGCGCATGTGCTGCTAAAATACGACATAAAGTTCCCGCCGGGACAGGGCAGACCGCGGAATCTGACAGCTCATGAGTACATATTTCCGGACTCGGAGGGTTTAATTATGTGTAAGGAAAGGATCGGTGTTCCTAAAGCGTTTTTCGCGTGATTGCGGAAGGTTGTTTTGAGAATAAGCTAAATGTGTATTCTGGTACATCCCCTGTGCCACGGCTAGTCGACACTTACTGGATGCACGGTAAGGCTCACATGCCACGTAGAAAATGCGACGCCACGTAATTCAAAAATTTTCATTATGCTGGTGCAGAAAATCAGATCTTTTCGCCGACTGGCTGTACATAACAATAAAGACTTTTTATCCCGGTCTTTTTTCAGCCCTCCCTTTTCATTACATATATACTAATCATCCAAAGAATTTGCTAGTGTGCCCAGCACACCAGAGGAATGCAGCTGAAGCGGCACGAATTCCAGCACTCGTTTAGGCCCAGAAGGAAGGTATCTTACGACATACGGGGCGTAGCTCGGGGATCTTTTCATGCATAGAAACAGGCCTAAGCTACGCCTCGGTTGCCTTGATGCCAGACTCATAAAGGAAAATAATGGACTGCTTCCTTTGAAATGGATTGGGCCCAGCAGCGGTGTGAGGACGTTCAGCTTTGCATACAGCCTTCGCCAGCTCATGTGCCAAATACCGACATTGATGATCAGAGGCATCTTGGGAGAGACCCTGCAGAAGCTAAAACACGGTGCAAATTCAGCCAGGAAAATGCACCTATCATCTAAAAGTCGTGGTTGCGACCTCGGCAGAGTCCTCGGCTGCTTAGTAATATGCTTCTGGTTGCAGCTCACAGCATCAACTATCTCACAGGACAGTCATCCAAAAACGCCAACTCAATTCGCTTTGGAGTTAAGCAACAGTAGTCTTACACAAAACCGCATCGTCCGGGCTATAAACAATTACTATGGAAGAGACTTGGAAGATGATGGCCGCAGCAGAATTCGGAACAGTAGTGGAGGAGCAGCGTCCCGTGCTGCGTTGGCCTGCTACATCAGCAGCTTGATATTTACGGAGAAATCTAGCACCGCAGATGATTACGTCAATGCGTCGTACGGCTTAGAATATACAAATAAAGTGGAGGTCAACTGGTATGTTGCGACACAAGAATTATCCTACAAGTCATTCTCTTCCTGGCCAATGTTGCTGAGAAAATTCATGTCTTTACCAGATGCTCTTAGGGTAGCCATTTTCTTATGACACTGACTCGGAAATGCGTGTATCTGACTGTTTGTATCTCGTTAGGTCCGAGCTATGCTGGCTTCCGTCCCGCTGTATCATCGCTCCTAAGACGACACAAGAAGTTGCCTTAGCTCTGAGTATCATCACTTTTACTAGTGCAAAATTCGCGGTGCGAAGCGGTGGACACAATCCAAACCCGACATGGGCGAGCATTGACGAGAATGGCTTACTTCTGGATCTGTATCGGCTTAACAATCTGACGCTGAGCCAGGATAAGAAAGTCCTCACGGTTGGGCCAGGAAATCGCTGGTCTGAGGTGTATCGATATCTCAATGCAACTGAGGTATCGGCTGTAGGAGCACGCGTGCCGGAAGTCGGTGTTGGTGGGCAACTACTCGGAGGCATGCACGAAGAAGGGGTAAAGCGTGACCGTTGCTGACGGCTGCTTAGGTGGTCTCTCGTATTTTCCAAGCGAATCTGGTCTATCCTGTGATAACGTGCGAAATTTTCAGGTATGTTTTTGTCGAGTGCTCAGCATTCTAGGATTTCTTTCAAGCATTCTCCTCTTTGCTGACTATTGCATGCTTAGGTTGTTTTAGGGAACTCCAGTGTGGTCAACGCCAACAAGCAGACAAACCCCGACCTATTCGCGTCCCTCAAAGGCGGGGGAGCAAATTTTGGTACGCACTTCTCTTCCCATTCTGAGCTTGTCCATTCCATTGACGGGGCTCCTAGGAATTGTGACGCGATTTGATCTATATACTGCCGCTTACGGCCAAATATGGTTTGAGTTGAACCAGTATGAAGCTTCGCAAATGCCACAATTGCTTGCAGCACTCGTGGAATATCAAGCAGCCGCCGAATTCGATACAAAGGCTGGCTTGATCTTTTCCCCAGAACTAAACACAACAACAATTGGGCTATTTTATGCTGCACCTACAGCTCGTCCGGCTGTTTTCCAGAGCTTCTACTCGATTCCGGTCTACCAAACCATTGTGCCATCCACGACGGGCACGCAGATGGAACTTTCCACTGCCCTTTCTTCCCCAGCTTTCACACCCACAAAGTAAGTCAACCTTGCTCTAATTCAATGGCTGTTCTTCTCTGATTCACAACTTCAGGTATGATGTAGTTGCGGCGTCGACGAAAGTTGACTTGAGACTATACCAGGACATTTACGCTGCGTTTGTGGCTGTGTCATCAAACTTCTCGAGAATGACCGGAGAAAATGGTACGATGCTTTTCTCATTACAGCCCCTGACCACGCAAGCAATCCTACGGGGTAGAGCGATGGGGCAAAACACGCTTGGCCTCTCGGCCGAACCCCAGCAATGTAAGCCTCTCACGTCACAAGTGCCCTCAAATTCTCTCCACAAAATCTGGCAGCCCTCTGATGACCATTTTCTCAGGGTTCACATCTACTATTCAATGGACGGACGCGGCCTATGACCGAGCGGCACACGACGCAGTAACATCTCTTGGCGAAGCGGTCACTAGCATGGCAAGATCCAGGAATCTAAGCATCGCTATCTTGAATCCCAACGACGCGACATTTTCACAATATCCACTTCAGAGTTTCGGGTCGAAAAGTGTCTCCAGAATGAAAGCCACGAGTGCCAGGTATGATCCGGCAGGAGTGTTTCAGACACTGCAAAACGGGGGGTTTCTCCTGGATCGAAATTGAGGCTGTGGAATCTATCAGCAAAGGACGAATGGGGAGGCATAGTGAATTGATAGATAAAGCGCCAGTTTAATATCGGAGAGTGGATTAGTCTTAAAGTGCTATTAGCGGGCTATATATCCTATTCTGCCTTTGGATGATGAAGAAAACATTCAACACAAGACGCTAAGGTATCCCAGTTGTTGATACCTTATGTTGTAGTCATGGCGGTTTCCTCGGAATCACCACATTGGTTGAGGTTTTTGGTGCCAGCAGCGGAAGCATTCCGTTGACGGATGAACTATCCTCACCACGAGCCGCAATGCTTACCGAAGTTCTACTGGGTCAAAAAGTATGTATGCGGTCCACTAATTAGTCGAGTCAGCACACCACATATTTCGAAGTGGGAATTCAGTACTCCGTATTGCTATAGTCAGCACTAGGCAATCTCTCTTCTACAGTACTCCGTACATTATGCACTTTTCCTCCCACACTGATACGTCACGCTGCTTTTTCTCGCTTACTTACTGACGTCATACCAAATCTCAGCCCACCTTTGGAAACACTTGTCCCCGAATTCCGTTTCCACAAATGGTCCCACAGAGAAGCGCCACAGGCGGTTGGAAGGAGTCACACTTAGAACAGAAAGCCGCCGAACCTGGACACGAGCTGTTACGCGCCCAAGTAAACGTTGTCTGGCAATGTATGGTAAGACTGGACAGACGCTTGGCCATGCAATCAATATTCATAGGTGGAGTTTCAGAAAATAGCAAAAAACACTCCACAACATGATCAGCGCCATCAGGAATCCGAACCCAAAAATTTTCAAATACCTCCGCAAATAGTAATGCTAAGGTGCCACGCTCAATCGCCTGTGCAGTGCCACAATTGCTTGTCCAAAATATATGTTGGAGACCAAGGGGAGATGTGCCATTGCGCCATGCGCTGCTCATTGCCCAATTGTAACACAAGAATTGGGCATCATTGCCTGGAGCAACTCGCATTGGATGCCTGAATCAGATTTTCCTGTTGAAGTTTGCGCCTGACCTGGCCGAGCCGGAGATCGGCACTTCCCTGCAAGTAAGACGCAGCCTTGAAGGTAAATGGATGGCCGGTAATTCAAATTCGTGCCCACGGAAGACGTGTAGCCACACAATGCAGTTTTGGATCAACAACCTGCGGGACACTTTTCACGGACGCAGCGGGTACTCACCAGCAGGAGTTCAGACCTCCTTCCGTTTTCTGATCAATGCAGCAAATCGTCCCATGTAACTTGGCAACCGCACCAATCTGACGGATCAGCCAACAAGAGCTACGGCGATCCGCAATATGCCCGCAGGCTATGTACCTTGAGTCGACAAACCGAGTAACCGACTTCTATTGAAAAATGTACATTTAATGACGCAAGTTTTGGCTTACGGAGTACAAAGGTAGGTGCATGATCAGAAACAAAAAGCCGATCCTCCAACGGTTCCATCTCCCACTGACAACCCATGCCGCCAACGGTCCCTTGTCAGTGTACCTGTCATAAGGTGGAGCATGAAATCAGTCCGAAACACGGCACAACGGTACATCTCACGCTGAACGGAGGTGAGCGGAATATTTTCTGAGCATGCGCGTTCTTTCTTAAGCGTACATTGGTCAGCCTTACTGGTGCCATTTCCGTTGTGGACTTAGGATACTTATTCTGTTGAGCAAGAGTGTTTGGCAATGCATTCAGGAGGCATGATCGGCGCAGCTCGATTATGTGAGCTAGTCTGTCTTCGAGGCTGACTTCAGAAGGTTTCCATTAAGTGAAGAGTAACCCTGCCTCTTTGTTTCCAAGGCGTGCCAAATTCCATTTTTGTGTTCCAGGCTACGTCTTTCTGCACTGGTCAGGAAATATAAGACACACATATGTCTGTTGCCAATGCCCTCCAGGCTCCACCTGGCCAGGTCATAGATTATGACCACTCTCCTGACATTGGGTATAAAGTTGTCAATGTCAGCTTGGCAACTATCGCGATTTCCACTTTGGCTGTGGTTTTACGAATGGTCGTCAAGTTGGGGATGAAAAATAATTCGGGCTGGGATGACTGTGAGTACTCTGTCGCTGCTGTGCTCTTTTAAGCCACGTTCTAAAATCATCCAGATTTGATGATCGTAGCTCTACTTTTTGCCATAGCGCAAGTCGTAATCAACGTCCTGCGTGAGCGATACATTTTTATTTCTATTCATTCCGAAGCTGTGAACGCTAAGTAATCCCAAGTGGTTAAACGCTGGGGTGTTGGCCATCATTCTTGGGACGTTCCCTTGAAAAATTACGAACCCATGCTCAATGTAAGTCCGCACGTGGAATGAAGTATTCGACAGTGACACTGATATCAGCTTGATCTCCAGTTCATTGAGATCAACACCGTCCTCTATCTTTTCGCCATCATGTTCGCCAAGCTCTCAATCCTCACGCTTTACCATCGCCTTTTCAGTATCAATGTGCGCTTCCGATGGGCCGTATACGCCATGTCCGCCCTTGTGGTGGGCTATTGCATAAGTCTTGCTCTTGCGACCATTTTTCAATGTACCCCTCCGGCGGCGGTATGGAACCTCAAGCTTCGTGAGCAGTCTCACTGCATCAGTCAGATAAAAATCGACATTGCGATTGGAGGCTTCAACATACCTACCGATTTCCTCATCCTGATACTGCCGATCCCAATGCTGTGGAGTTTACAAATGCCAACATCGAAAAAGCTTGGGTTGATGGCAATCTTGGCCACTGGTATATTGTAGGTCTTCCTTACTAGTGTTATCTACATTTGGTGTTCGCAGACCGAAAGCTTACTTTGCAATCTCAGTGTGTGCGTGACAGCCATTGTCCGTGAAATCATCATCCTACAAACGTTGAGAAATCATGATGAGGCTTGGACAGTGGTGGCTTCGATTGTTTGGTTGTACGTCTCACCCTTTGTTTTGTTGTCGGCGTCACTCTGAAACGTGCTGATGTTCTTTGCTCGAAAGGACCCTCGAGACTAATATCGGCATCTCGTGTGGTTGTCTTCCGTCACTAAAGCCTATATTCCACCACGTCGGTACCAAAGGCTTCTCCGCCACCACATCTCTGCTTTCATTGTTCACTTTCTCGCCCTTCTCGGTTAAATCCAGCAAAACATGCCCTTCTGAGGATGAGGGGCCTAATAAGGATAGCCAGAAGCGTACTTATCGAGTCCTGGTCGAAAGCGGCAAGAAAAGTGAAGAATCACAAGCCCTTCCCAGGGATGAGAAGTCTCAAGTTAGCCTACCCTTCGCTGTACGCCGGGGTGACGGAGGTCTTTCGGACCACAGCAGCAGAACTGGGGATGTGGAGCAGGGACGCATCATGGTTACAGACCAGTTTGGGTATCACTAGTAGCGCTTGATCTACAATGGGGCATAGTGGCGGAAAGACGTCCGCCATACCACTCTCCCTTAGGACTTGCTACGGTGTATTGAAAGGTTTAGTGTTCGACGGAGATGACTGTGACAAATTGTACAAAATGTATACCACATATTGTGTTACCATGACCTAATTAGATACCAATCAATGACTGCCAGGGCGGAGTTCATAGAACCGTAGCCTTTTTGGTCCTCGATGTCTATCGAACATAGCTTGTAGGTGACCTTTTCCAAGCGTGAGTCGAAAAGAAAACGACAGCAGAATTCAATTCTGAAAGCCTCGAAGATTAGTACATACCCGGGTCGATGGTTTAGCGCGACTAAGGTAAAATATGGTACGGAGGTCTGCACCATAAGTCCTAGACAGCGCTAGTATTAACCCTAACCCTACTTTCGGAAAAGGCCCTATAGAAGAAGAGCCCTCCTTGTTGTATTTTAGGGGGTGTAATCTCTTTTTTCGATATTATCTTAGGGGCCTGAGCCCAAAGTAGGCTGGAGTTAGGTACACATCCGAAACAGATAATTAAGCGTATCGTCCGGGTAACCCTTTAGGCGGGGCTTTATCCGATCTTGGCGTGGGGTGCAGACCTCCGTACGTATGTGAATCGATAGATTTGGGGTATCTAATCCTATTAGTGGAGCGTTTACAAGCTTGGCTGGTATTGTCCCCTAGTCGGCATTTCTATATAGCACATCCACTTTTGGTGTATAGTATTGTTCTCTGATAAAGGACCTCAAGCCTCTGGGCCATTGCAGTGATGCGCACCGTCACATTCCCGATTCCCGAGTCCCAGCCGCTGTCGCAACTTTGTCCGAGATCTTTCATTCATGTTTGCAATTCTACTCGATACAAATATCATCACCATGCCCGCGTCCTCTTCTACTCCCGCCACTTCTTCGAAACATTACCGAGCCAGTCCACCTGTGGATAAAAAAGAGGATACGAAGCCAGCTCCACATTCAGCTACCAACGCCTACCATATGCAATCTCTAAGCCGAACAACAATGTTCTCATCCGCCGTGGTGCTGTTAAGTCTTGCACTGTGGGCAACCAGCGCTTGGCCTTACTCCACCGGCACCAATATGACCAATATGACCAATATGACCAATATGACCAATGCTGTCTTGCCGGTGGTTGACTTGGGGTACACTTTACAGAGAGCCACCACCTATGACGTTGGTCCTCTTTTCAGTATACGCGACGGGGTTTTGATGGCTTATATATACATAGGCATCAGGAGGATACTACAACTTCTCAAATATTCGGTACGGACAGGCGCCAACCGGGCCTCTTCGCTTTGCAGCTCCAATTGCTGCCGCTCGCGATCGAACCGTGCACACGGGTGAGATCCAGAGACGATGCTACCAGGGTGAGTCAATTTGCCACCAGCCTACTCTGCTGGTCTCAACAATTCATAGCGAACCCGGGCTGGCTTCGGATTGCGAGCCAATTCATTGGACCGTATTTGGCGAACAGCACAGATGCCTTCTACCAGCAGTACCCTTCGCCTGCCTCGTTCCCAAGTACCAGCATTCCCCCGGCGGACCCAACAGAAACCGAGGACTGTCTGTTTCTCGACGTCCTCATCCCCAAGCCAATCTTTCATAAGAGGATGTATTTACGGAAAAAGGCACCAGTCCTAGTTTGGATTTATGGGGGCGGATATACCGGCGGCTACAAAAGTCAATACGATCCTGCTGCGCTTCTCAAACAAAGCTACAGCGGTCCAACAGACGGAGTTCTATTTGTCGCCTTGAATTACCGAGTGAGCACGTCCTAAATTTCATTCATTGCCTCTTTCACTAACTAAGAAGCTGGGCGCATTTGGATGGCTTGCTGGTGGGGGCTCCCAGGCAAATGCCGGCCTGCTAGACCAACGGCTGGCTTTAGAATGGGTACAGAAACATATTGGGAATTTTGGCGGTGATCCGAAGCAAGTAACTGTCCTCGGCCAATCTGCAGGCGCCGGTTCTATCATGTACCACCTCACTGCTAACAGCAATATTCGATCAACTCATGCTCTATTTCAGCAAGCGGTCCTACAAAGCCCTTTTTTCTTCCCTGACCCTGGACGGGCTCAAAACGAACAAATCTCTCGATTATTCTTTGAGCTTGCTGCTGTAGACTCCATATCAGCTGCGAGGGCGGCGCCAGCTGAGACACTCAGGACCGCTAATTACAAAATTGTTGCAAATGCTCCATATGGACAATTCAACTTCGGTGCGTTCATTGACAGCCTTTTTAACCCTTGTCACAGACTTCCAATCATCGATATCAGCCTCATTCTACTGATTCTCACTTGAACCCTCGCTGATAAGTCTCCAGGCCCTGTTATAGACCACGTCTATATCACCGCGGCCCCCGCTGTGGCACTCTTGAGTGATGGCTTTCCGAAAATTCTGCCTCAAGTCCTGGGGCATAATGCGCGGGAAGTAGGTTCATCTGTTACCCTTTAGGGATTCGTGATCACTAAGATCGTGCAGGGCATCGGCTTCACCTATCCTTGGATTTTGAATGAGACCTCCTTCGACACCTACCTCAGCCGGCTCTTCCCTGCGGCATCACCATCTACGCTCTCCTACATAGCAACGAACATCTATCCACCTCCTTCGGCGAGTGGAAACCTTCCCTATACGACAGACCTGGACCGGGCTGCTCTACTCACTTCCGAAGTCGTAATTACATGCAACACATACCTTCTTGCTCTTGCCTACAAGAACACAACCTACAACTATCTTTTCGACGTGTATCCCGCGCTACACGGCTCCGACCTGGACTACACCTTCGGACCGGATTCGTCGACCCAGAGCCCGGACATCCAGCTCGCCATCCAGAGCTACGTAACGCAATTCGTCGAGACGGGGAATCCGAATAAGGACGGTCAGCCATCGTTCCAGATGTATGGTAGCGCGAGTCAGGTATTAGATTTAGCCCCCAGAGCAGTCGCAATGAAGCTGGATCCGGCGGCGTCGGAGCGTTGTCTCATGCTGCAAAGGAGAGCTTTCTCGTGAGATCAGAATCATAATGGATAGAGGACCTGCAAAGAGATAAACCTGGCTCGGTCCATGACTAGAGCATTTCTGTCTCACATGTCGGCCCCAAGATATTGTACATTTCGAGCTTGCTAATCAGCTCGAAGGGTTTGTACCCTTGCACTATATCAAGTACCTTAGCTTGAACGTCAGTGACGTCTACATTGAATTGAATAGATAAAAAATCCTACGTAAACTTTAGTCTACTATTAAGCGAAGCAGTAATCGTACCACGCACTACTCGTATGTATCGGGAAATGCAAAATGTTATGAAATATGAACAAACAGCCCTACACGTGACTCCGCACTAGTGGCTTGGCAAGCGCACAGAACATATATTCTACCTCCTTATTCTTAGATACTCCTTAGTCAATTCATAATTCTCAATAGATTATAAGCCCGATTGCTAAGTGTGCTTTCATTATCAAGAGCAGTTGACTTCGTGGCTAATAATCACGTTAATCGCCAGTCGTGTGAGAAATCGTGTAAGGCTAATTAATATATTTAGTCATATAAGGTAGCTAACGAGCTTAACACGTAGCTGGCGAGCTTAGAGAAAACGTAAACACTGTTAGGAATAGGGTCTTGGGCCTTAAGCGAGGGGACACTGGATCGCTTGACATACGTATGCTTGGCGGATCCTTGGCGGACAAGCTTAAGCAAGCGATCTCTCTAAGTTTTCTTTTCTTTTTTCTTAAAAATTAGTCTTACTATTAGATCTATATGCGAAATATATATCTTTTCAATTTTATATTATTATATAACTCTAAGACTCTAATCTAAGATTAAGTTTAATAATTCTAATTCTTTTAATTCTTTTTAAAAATAGCGATTTAAAATTAATATAATAATCACGATTAAAGCGTAGACGTCGCGATTATAAAATAAATTCTCGTTATTTAATATAATATTAAATTAAAATATTATTATAATTTAATTTAAAGAATTAGATTATATTTTAAATCTTAATATAAAGATTCGTATAAGAGTTATTAATAATAACTTCGATAAAGAATTAAGTGATAATAATAACGATGAAAATAATATTAGCGATAATTAAGAAAATATATCTAGCGAAGAGTAAGATATAAATAAATAAAATTATTTATTTTAAACGAAAGAATCGCAAGCGTTACTCGTAAATAAGATTAATTTATATAATAACGTCGACTCGAATTTCTTAAAATAGAAATTAATATACTTAAACGAGATTAAACGTCTATAAATCGTAATCGCAACGATGAAAATAATATATTTAAGTTATTTATAACTCGAAATATAAAACGAATCGCTAATATCGATCTCGAACTTAATAATATTATCTCGCGATCTCGTAAATTAATTAGACTAGAAAAGTTATTAAATTTATTATAATAAGTTAATTAAGAAATATTATAATTTCGTACGTAAGATTAATAAAGTATTTCGTCTCACATAGAAAAATTTCTCTATCGAAAAAAATAAAATTCTTTAAATATATTAATTTCTTAATAATAATTAAAAAAAGCTTTAGATTAATAAGAAAGATAAGTATTTAGATCGTTATTATACATAATAAGAATTTATCGATTTTTTATTAAATTAAATTAAGAATTTAATAAATCGTGATCTCGATATTACTTAATAATATATTAATATTTAATAGAGATAAAATTAAATAATACGTTAATTTAATAATTATCTTCAATCTCTAAAGACGTAAATAAATCTCTACATTGAGAATTAATAAGTATATTACTTATTCACGAAGCTTCGTTTAGAACTTCGTTATAAATTAACCGATATTTAAATAATATTAATAAAGCGAAACGAGTTATTAACGCTTACGATACGCTTAAAAAATAATACGAGAAAATAAAATTATTTTTCTAAAGAATAGAGAATTAAGAGTATTACTATCTTTTAAGAAAATTAAAATCGAGAAAATTAAAATTCTTAATATAAAAATAATAACGAAACGTAATTATTATAAAGATAGAATAAATTTTATTCGAATAATAAATAAATTAAAGACGATAAATCTAAGAGCGATAAGTCGAAGAATCTTAATGAGATTTAATATTATTATTATAAGAAGTATAATTATTATATTAATATTTATATTAAATTAAAGAAATAAAAGACGAGTAATCTTAATAAGATCTCAGTCGAATTTATTAATAAATATAAGCTATATGCGATAAATCTTCGAGAAAAGATAAACTTTTATTAAAGACTTCGTAGCGGCGAGAGTAAAAATAGAAGTAATATTAATTCTATTATTAATTTATAAGAATAAGATACTTCTAAAGAATCGAGGCGAGTTATTAATTTTCGATAAATTTTATTTTAATATTAATATTAAGATAAATATACTTAAATAATATTTTATACTTAAGTATAATTTAATTAAGATTAATAGCTCTTTATTAAAGTCGATTTAAATAAATAATAAGTTAATATATTATTATAATATCTATTTAATAATATATCGATTGCGAGATAATTAAGATTATATTAAATATTGCGAATATATATTCTATATTATTAATAAAGAGAGACTCTTAATAATATTCGATTTTTTTACTTTAATTAATAAGAGTATTAAGATAAATATAGTTGATTAAATCTAGCGTTTCGAAGTTAAAAAGAAGTTACTTAAGATTCTAGAATCCTAATAATTTATTGATATTCTAAACGATTATAAGACTTTTTATACTTTAACTATAACGAATATTCTAATATAAAAGAAATATATCTATAACGTAGCGAAAATATAAAATATTTAAATAGATAACATAAAGATTATTTAAAAGCTTTTCGATAAATTAAAAGAATATAAAGATATATTCTTATCGAAAGAGATAAAACGACTCTTATTATATAAGAATTATAATTACATTATTAAAACGATAGCGAAGCCTTCGTTTAACTCGCTATATAATTTATTTAACGTCGCGCTTACGATATTAAAAATCTATTTTAACGAAGTTCTATAAAGAATTAGATTAAGTATTCTATAAATTTAATAGAAGTTATCTTATTCGTTTTAAAGAAGAACAAAGAATTACGTTTATATATTAATTATCGTGAACTAAATAAGATAATCGATAAGAATCGTTATTTATTATTCTTAATTAGCGAGACGCTTAATCGTCTAAACGACGTTAAGCGATATACGAAATTCGATTTAAAGAACACTTATTATCGAATATAAATTCGTAAGAATAACGAGTGAAAAACGATATTTTATATTCGTTATAACTATTTCGAATATATAATAATATCGTTTAAATTAATAAATGTCTTAATAATCTTTTAAGCTTATATTAATAAGACTTTAGCAAGACTAATAAATTATTTCTACGTAATATATTTAAATAATATTTTTATTTACTTTAATTTAAAAGATAAGTATTTAAATTATATAAAATAGATATTAAATCGACTTTAACGATACGATCTTTATATAAGTCTAAAGAAATACGAGTTCTTTATTATTAAAATAAAATTTCTTAATTTCGTAATATCTATTTTTAACGTCGCGATAGATAAATATAGAATAATTATAATTTAAGAGTAATTAAAATTAAAGAGTTATTATAACGTATAAATCTTCTTAGAATTTATAAACTTCTATCGAATATTTATTTATTATTATTTTTAGATTATAGTCTCTTTAATAAGACTTCTTAAAAAAAGCAAAAAGAGTATTAAATTAAGACTCTTTTTATAGCTCGAAGTTGCGAAATATATATTTAAAAAGCTAAAGGCGATCTTTATAGATACGTCTCTTTTAAAATACTTTAATTCTTAATTCTTAATTCGAATCGAGATCGATACTTCTTTATTCAATCTAGTATATATGTTAACTTAATTATATATAAATAATTACGGGTCGGAAAGGTCTGGGATAGTCTGGGATATGAAGTGTTGATACCATATCATGGTATGGTATAATATTGAGATCATATCATTTGATTTTTATGAGATAATCTGGAAGACGTGCTAATATCATGAAATGATCTAAGAAATTTCTAATATATGCAGGGATATCTCATGTTATATGCAGGGGTATAAGAAATATACTATATATAGAAGAAGTTACTCTATATAGAATCATGCGAACGTATTCTAGTTATTATTCTAGTCATCACTTCACTTCATTATCGTTATTATCATCACTTTACTTTATCATCACGTTATTGAGCTAAGCTCGCCATCGTATTTGATATCGTGTTGCGAAAGGCCTTCGTAATTATCTAGGGCTTGGCGAGTTATTTCTACTGCTATTAGCGTATTTAATTCATTTAATTATTAAAAGAATTACTAGCACGCTAACTATAATAGTAATCTACTATCTATTCTACGATAGCAAATTCCCCCCTCCTCCCTTCGCATTATAAAAAGAATTTACGATCGTTCTTTATAATTACATATTCTTAGTTATTAAAGTTACACGCTTCGCATGAATAATATAAAGATTTAATAATTTACTTGATCTTAAAGAGTAGAATACGAGGAATCTTAAATATATTCTCTATATAGCGCATATTATTTAACTATTCTTACAAGAGCTTCTTGATAAGATTCGCGTCAGCTCAATTAACGAGAACTTTTAGAAAAGCTAATATAATTCGAAGAAATAGAACGCTATTTAAAGATAAGGGAAAGATTTATCAATAACTTTAGCTAAGATATATAAATTCTAATTATTATTCTAGCCATTACTAATATCTAATATATATAGATTCGTAAGACGAGAATCTATATTTAATGCTAGCAGTTAGCGCAAGAAGTATTTCTTATCTTATTCGCCACCTGATATAAGAAATAATCTACATTATAAGATACCCCTGCATATACTAGGAATTTCCCAAACCATTCCATGATACCAGTAATTTCCTATTTCATATCTTTATAAGTGATCTAATATAACCCCCTCATAATACCCTCTCATGATATAATATAATACGATATAATATGGGATATCCCATTAAATATACCAGATCTTTCCGGCCCGTATAAATAATTAATAATATTTCGTCGCTTTTTATTCGAGAAAAATAATCGACGCGAAGTATAATTATAAAATATATAATTAAGAGCTTTTTGCGATTATAAAGACGTTTAAGTATTAGCGCTATTATTTAAAGAAAAGTTTTTATCTTATTAAAGTTTTAATCGATTATAATAATTTAAAATATTTTATAAGATAGTCGATATTAAATAATAAATAAGCTCGTTAAGTAATAAAACTATCGCTTTACGATTTCTTAATTTCGTATAGATTAAGTAAAATAAATTTCGCTAATACGTTATCGAGACGATTCGACTATAAGAGCGAAAACGATACGATTAATAAACTTCTTTCTACGCTATAATAGAAGCTAGCTAAAATCGAATATCTTTCAAATCTTATTTTTATTATTATTAAAATAGTATATAAGAATAACGTAAGCTATACGTATAGATAATATAATCTTAATTATAAGTATCTCGTAACGTTAAACGATCTAAGTATAAATAAGAGTTTTTTAAATATTAATTCGCGAAAAGAAGGAAATCTATAAAAAAGATAACGCTTAAAAATTTAATAGCTATAATAATATAAGAAATCTATTTAAATATAATATATTTTTTAAGATTTAAAGAATTTTAATCTTAAATTAAAGAAAGTTTAAGCGAGACGCTTATTTAATAAAAACTTAACGAAGTTAATAAGCGACTTAACTTTATTACTAAAATTATTAATTATAAATAATTTATTTTACGCTTAATTATCGAAATATTAATAATTAGCGAAACGATATAGTATATAAGTAATAAGTTTATTTATAAACTTATAAAGATACTTTAATAAGAGAACGCTTTTATTTAATAATATAAAGCTAATAAAGCGTAGAATAAACGAACGCGAAGCGTTAATATTTAAACTTTAAATAGTTAGAGATTATTAAGATATAATAATCAATTATATATTTTCGAGAAAGACTTAATTCGTGAAGAGCTATTAAAGCGCTATCACGATAATTTCACGACGAGATATTTCGATATCGATAAGACACTCGAGTTAATAAGTAGAAAATATTATTAAGATAATATGAAAGTAAATATTATAGAGTATATTTTTATATGCGATATCTATTAGCGTGTAAAAGTAAAACGCTATTATCTCTATAATAAGTTAAGTGCGCTTTCGCTATTTATTAAATTATAAAGGAAAATTATAATAAACTTTATAATAGATCTTTCGTTAAGTAAGCGTAAAAATCGCGTTTATAATACGATTCTTATAGTAATTAACAAATATATTAAAATAATAAGATATTTATTAATTAATAAGATAATTAATACGATATAACTCGAAGAGTTATTTATAAAAGAAATCGTGCTTCGATATAAAGCATTTAAAGATATTATTATAGATCGAGAATTTATCTTTATAAGTATATTTTAATTAAAAGTTTACTATTAATTATATATAAAGCGTAGATTAAGTATTATCTTTTATTCTTAAATTAATAAATAAACGAAATAATAAAATTAGACTTTAAAATATTATTTTAGAGTATATTATTTAGAGCGATAAGATAATTAAATAGATCTTTTATTAATTATCGAGTTCGTATATTATTAAAGCGAATATAAAACGATATATTATAGCTTATTTCTCGCAATATACGATTATTAATTAAAACTTAAGTTAATCGTTAAGAATAGCGTTATTAAGAAAGAAATATTCGTAGCGAAAGAACGTGTTAAAGAATTTAATATAATTCGATAAGAGCTTAAGAGATATTAATAAAACGTATAGAAAACGTAGACGAAGTCTTATAATAAGAATTATAAATCGTAAACGTTTAATCGTAATAATCTTATTATACTATTTATAAAGAATTTAAAGTAAAAGAGATTAAATAAGAAACTTTCTAATAAGATAATTAATTCTTTTCGAATATAAAAATATATCGAAAAGTAAGCGTATTAACTATAACTATCGTTAATTTATCGAATCTATCTTATATTTTATATATTATTATTAAAATCGTATCAACGAAGACTAGAGAATTCGAATATTTCGAAATACTTTATTTCTAAGCTCATAAACGAAGACGTACGGGTCGGAAAGGTGTGGTATTTGTTAAACATAGTCGTTTTCAACTTTTTTTCAACTTTTTTTAAAAAATTA
>JANQBS010000343.1:0-37216 GCA_033085395.1 Xanthoparmelia taractica | reverse complement strand
TAATTGCAGTTCTAATATTAAATTAAGTCTTATCTTCTTATTACGCTCGTAAGACGTGCGAGCTAAAAGAATTCGTTCACGATATAACCGACGACTTCGGAAGACACTAATGCGTATTATTTCAAATATCTCTTAAATTATACGAACGTACTATTAAAAGGTCTAAATTATACGAAATTATTAAAGACTCGTAAGCAAGCGAGATTAAAGAAATTATAGTAAGATAGCTCTTAAATTATATGGAGTGTTCCCTCTTAGTTGAATATCAACGTAATATAATCTTAATATCTATTTAACACTCGGCTTCGCGGCGTAACTGTGAATTACGCGATTAATCTATTAGTTAGTATACTCTAGATATAATTCTAATACGATTTAGCCGTTTCATTATTAATTAGTGTAATAATTAGAATTATATAGATGCGCTGGCAAGAATTATTTATATAATTTATTTCTCGACGCCACGCATTAATAGAGCGTTCTCTAAAGTCTATTCGACTATAAGTACACTTTATTTGAATAATTATTACTTATATTATAATCGACTCGAGGCACTCACTATAAACTTAGCTAAATTCGTCCTTATTATATTAATTTTGGTCTCGGCCCGAGCGAGTTTCGCATAAAAAAGTAATTCTATTTAAAAATTCGAAGAAAACTATTACTTTCTTATAAAATCGAATAATATCTTAATATTATATAATATTATTTATTTAACGATCTATTTATAGTCTTTATAGAATATCTCGTAATATAGAGTAAAGCGCGAGAGGTTCTTAGGCGGGAACAGACCTCGTAATTTATTCTACGCTATCTCTTAATCTAAAACGTTATCTTAAGAATACTTTAAATCGACGAGTATTTATACTATCTAGAAATATTTTTCGAGCGTCCGAGAATCTTATCTTCGTCTAAAATATAGTTATTTAAGAATAGCTAATATAATGAGCTAATACGAATCCTAAAGAGTTCTTAATTATTCTAAATAAGCTTCGCGAATAGCGCGATCTTGGAGTAGAAGCTATTTAATTATATAACTCTCTGCTTAAAGAAAATTCGAATTATAAGTTAAATTATAAAAAAGAATAAAGAAAGAAGAAGGAGACTAGGACTGCACTCGATCGACTTTAAGTAGCCTATAATTATTTGTAATAATAAGTGTAGAATCTTTAGCATTAACTTCGAAGATCTTATAAGAAATCTATTAATTCGATATAGGTTTAAATCTTAGTTAGACGCTTCGAAAAGTTCTTTTATTCTTTAATATTAATCGACGATAAAGAATCTTAATAAAATAATTAAATTAGTTAAATATTTAGTAAGTTAAAGATTAATTAAGATTATTTCGATAATAAGATAGCTAGGATCGCTTACGTTAAGTCTCATACTAGTAAAAAAGTAGCTAAAGTTATTTATACTCGATCTTATCGTCTAAGCTCCGATTTTTATTAAATTATCGATAAGATTCTAGACGATTTATAGAAGTTATTCGAAAACTCGAATTATAAAGTAAATAGAGTTTACGAGTATAAGGTCTTAAAATAGAAAGATCTTTCGTTTAGTGATTTCTATTAAGACTTTAAACGTCTCGCTATAAAATTAAGTATATTAAATAAAGTCTAATTTCGAGATATAAATAAAAAGCTTATCCCTCGTCTTCGTACGATCTAGATAAACTCTCTTATCGAGTTTATTATAATATTCGCCTTAAAAATATTCTTAACTTGAACGAATAATAAGTATCGTATTATATATTAGAAAAAGATAGTTAAGAAGATTAAGAACGTGATAAATAAGGCATGAGTCTCTAAGCGTGTAACGTTTATATCTAATTCTACAAATATCTTCTTTTCTCGAACGAATCTAATTTCTCGACGTCTCTTTTCCGCTATAAGGTAATAATAGCGAAAGACTATTAAGAATTAGAAGAAAGATATCTACTATATTTGTTATAAGAAGAAACACTTATTATTCGCTTATTTAAAACGTTGATTTCCTTATCGAATTAATAAGATAGAAAATTAAAATAAAGAGGATTTCGTGAAATCGAAGTCTAAATAATCTAATTCGAAAAATTCGTAATCTTATTTATAGTTACGAATTGAGATAAGATTCTATTCTTATATAATCTAAAAGAGACTCGACGTAAGCTATTCGTCTTAAAATTATTTTTAGCTCGAGAAAGTCTAACTTTTTAAGAGAAGATTTATCACGTTTAAATTCTTATCGATATCGAGATTATCGGATACGTGTTTATTAATAGACGTCTAATTCACGAGATTTGTTAGCTACTAAGTATATAATTTATTTCTCTTATAAAGTCTAGGTTAATTTAAGACTATAATAAGTAACTTAGTAAAAAGCTTATTACGTATATCTTATACTCAAATCTTATTCTTTCGAGATATAAGAAACTTATAATCTTAATGCTTATAGCGAATTTAAGATAATATATAGTTATCCTAGATGAATCATAAATAAATCGCTTTAATATGCTTTTAGATATAAGTAATAACTCTATTCTCTTTCGAGATTATTTATTATAAACTTCTTCTATTCTTATAACTTATTTCTCTATTAAATCGATACCCTTAATTAAGACTTCTAAATTAACTTAATCTTAGTTAAAGATTCTCACTCGCTTATAATCTACGCCTAAGAATTATTTATTCTCTATTTATAGTATCGCTATTATCTTCTTTGCGATATTAATTAAGTAGGCGAAGTACTCTAAGACTTAATTATTCGCGATATCGATAAAAGATATTAATTAAGATATAGCTTATAACGCTAAGTCTAGAGTAAAAGAAATTAGTCTTTCTTTAGTGAAGACTACTATTAAGAATCTAAGCGACGTTAGAAAATAACTCTTCCCTAAGTATTAGAAGTTTTTAAATATCTTTAATTATTTTAAAGTCGATTAACTCTCTTCGTATCGTTCTTATAATTATAAAATCGAGTTTATTAATAACTTTAAGTTATTTTAGAGTCGCGTCTATCGTATATTACTCTATAAGCTTTAAAAGGTTAAAGAATATCTAATAAATAATTTATTTAAAAACTTTATTACTTCTAGCAAGGCTTTTTATTCGTTATTAATTCTATTTGCTCTAAAGATTAACGATGACCTTCGTTTCTATATAAATTATCGAAAATTAAATATTATAACGAAACGTAATCGATACTTATTTTCTCTAATAAAGAAAGTTATTAATAAAATTAGAGAATATCGATATTTTATTCGTCTGAATATTATCGTCGCATTTAATAAGCTACGAATAAACCCCGGTAATAAGAATTATACGATCTTTATTATAGCCCTCGAAGTCTATAAGTATCGAGTATTACTCTTTAAGCTAACGAATAAATCGAGCACTTTTTAATAATATATTAATAATATTCTATTCGATTTTTTAAACGACTTTTATTAAGTCTATTTAGACGATATTCTTATCTATAATCGAACGAAGACGAAATATTAAAAGCACGTTAAATAAGTTCTTTAACGTCTACGAAAGACTAATCTATAGACTAATATTAAGAAATACGAATTCGATATTAAAGAAATCGTATTTCTAGATATTATTATATTAGGAATTAATCTACGAATAAACTCTCGTAAGATCGAGATTATACTTAATTAAAGTATCTCTATAAATCTAAAGAAGATTTAAGACTTTATTGAATTTGCTAACTTCTATCGACGCTTTATTTATAAGTTCTCTAAGTTAATTAGATTCTTAGTTAATCTTATAAAGAAGAATACTTTCTTTATCTAAAATAAGGTTTATATTGAGTCGTTCGAAGACCTTAAAAAATATATAATTACTATCTTAATTCTACGTTACTTTAATTTTAAGCGTTAGACTATTCTTAAGATTAATTCTTCTAACTACGTGCTAGAAGAAATCTTATCTTAATATAATAACGATAAAGTTCTCTACTTAGTGATATTCTATAGTAAGAGCATAATTTTAATGGAATATAACTATTATATTTATAATAAAGAGTTGCTAGTAATTATTCGATGCTTCGAATATTAACGACTAAAATTAGAATATATCGAGCTATCTATTTAAGTGTTTACTAATTATTAGGCCTTAAAAACCTTTATAAAAAATAAGAAGCTCACACTCCGTCAAGCTCGCTATTTAGATATCTTATCTAAATTTAACTTTTAAATTATCTTTTATACGAAAATAATTAATAGTAAAGCCGACATTCTAATAAGAATATTATTATCTATCTCAGCGAACGAAGTTAATAAAAGAAGTTAATATTAATATTAAACGATTCTTATCTTAAATTGTATTTAAATTCGAGTTATAGGGATCGAAGAAGATTTATTTAAACGAATTTATAAGATGAATAAAGGGAACTCTACATATAACGAATTTCGTAAAGCGATAAATTATAATTAGATTAAACTCTATAATCACACGCTAAGTCGATATCGTATCGTTAATAAAGTACTCTTTAAGAACGAACTGCTATAGATCTTAACCGAGTTTTATACGAAGCTATTAAAAAAGGTTTATAATTAATCTTCTAGCGATTACTTAAGAATACGAAGAACGATTAACTTAATTCTACGTTATTACTATTAATCTAGCTACGTTAAAATAATTAAATAGTATATTCGTAACTGTTATCACTATTAACGTAGTAAGGTTCCTCGGGACAAAATAAATAAATTATTAATATTACTTTTAATTTCTTAAGGTCGTTAATAAGATATTTCTATGAATTTTATTACTAGTCTATCTCTATTAGACGATTTTAACGCTATCTATATTCTTATATATCGTTTTATAAAGAAACGTTACTACGTATCGTATTATTAAGAAGATAACGATTATTTATTAAAAGAACTCATTTGAATTCTTATATAAAACCTCTTTCAATTACACGGGTTATTATAGTCTCTTATATTAGATAGGGGTATATAATTCATATCTACGCTCTGGAGAAGTCTCTATAAGCGACTACGTATTAAGGTTAACTTATTTATTATATATTATCTCGAAACGGACGATTAGATCGAGAGAGCTAATTAGAATATAGAGCGAGATCTTCGTATCTATTATAATTACTTGCAAGATAATTAAGTTAAATGAATTTTCATAGTCGAATTTAGTAATAATAATAATATCTTATTCGCTATATCTCTTATTCTCTTCTACTTTAATTAAAGTTTTTACTCTCGTATATCTTTCGATCGAGATTATACTTTTTATAAGACTATATATAAACGTCTATAAGTCTTAAAGATAAAAGATATTACGATTAGAATAAAGAAGATTTTAAAGTTTAAAGGATTACAATTAGAGAGAATACGTAGAGTTATAAAGTTATAAGCGAACAAATATTATAAGGAGATTACTTACGATATGGGCGATTGAGTCTAGTTATTATTTAAAAATATTAGAATTAAACGCCTCTATAAAGATCTTGAAGATAAATAACTCGATTTATATAGAGTGCTAAAGCGAGTTGATATCTTATATCGTTTAAAACTTTCTTAAAATATAAGAATTTATCTCGTCTTTAGTTCTAAGATGCTTAAGTCTATAACTATAAATCCTCTATTAGAATAGAAGCATAACTCTTTTAGATCTATAATAATTAATAAAAAAGAGTTATAAGACGTGAATAATATATTAGACTTTAGGCGTTACTATAGGCGACTTTAATATAAAGTTAAATAGATTAATCTAAACAGAGACGATAACTAATATTATACGAATTAAGATAAGTTCGAAGACTCTAAGAAAGTAATAAATAAATTCTATAAACGATATCTTAATAAATTACGCTAGGCCGAATAGAGAATTAGATCTTAATTGATTTTTATTTATTATTTAAAGGGACGTGATAGGTGTACACCCCCTTTCCCTACATGTACACCCCCTATTCCCCTACATATACACCCCCTCAAATTGGGTTGCGCTAACCCGATTAGACAACCCCCGCGACATACCGAAGTAGAACCGAGCGCCTATACACATTTGTCTTTCTTATTCAATATATGTATCTTTTATATCATTAACTTAGTGACTATAATACTTCTATCACCGTCGAACGATCTATCAGACGTCACTATTAATAACCTTGTGCGCTAGATCTAGAAGCACGCTAATTCGAAGGGCTATGCGGTTATTAAATATCGATCCAAGCCTAATAAGAAGAATATTACACGTAAAGTCTAATTACGCTACGATTGAGGCGATAAAATATATAAAAGAGTAGATTAGAAGAGAATTTATAATATCTCTCGCTTAAACGAATACTTATTTAAGATCGTTATAAGACGTATCGATAATAATTGATGTTATAGCCATGACCTTGAGGAAGTCTTTCGCAGGCGCCTTCCTAGCCCTTGGCTAGGAGAGGGAGCTGGGGAAGCTACGTCCGTATTAGTGCTAGCATGGCTAGGCGTAAGTACTTATTCTCCGAGCTCTTCTATAGTTCCTAATTAATCTTCTTTCACTTAATTAATTAGTACTTATACTTATTAATTAATAGCAACGCCTATTATATCCAGCTATTATTATATGCATTATCTCTGCATTAGACACAGTATTAATTTTTTATTAATTTATTGTTTGCTCGCTACTTGCTTGTTACTTATAAGTCGACTTTGATATTATTATTAGCCCTTATTAAAGGTCTTCTTATAAAGCCTTCTTTTAATCTCTCATTAACTGTTCTTCTATTCGAGAATTATATTAATACTATTTTAATATTCTATAAGCAGTTACCGTGACTATATTAAGTACTTCTTTATCGCTTAATAGCGATCTTATACGCATCGATTATCAAATCTATCGCTTTATAAAAGTAATAGATTAAGTATATTTAGTAGACGTCCCTTACGAGATGAGACTTATTATTAAATATATCTATCGTTATTACGAACGCCCGGAGTAATTACTATTATCGACTTAAGCAACTATTCTATTATCTTAATAATTACAACGCTTTGCTTTAATAGAGTTATTATTCTTTTCACCTAGCTGGGCCATAGATATATCTACGTTTCGACGTGCTATTAGAGTCTTTATCGATCGTATTATTAAGTATAGAAGCCTTTTATAGCTAAAAGAATATTTTCGCACTTAGGATTCTTTTATTATAAGTATCGATAGTATAGATATTATTAGAGCTATCTTAGTAGAGAAAATTATCTACGATAAATCTATCGGATTAGAGCTAGAATCATAGTCGCTTAAAATGAATAAAGTAGCTATTCGACGCATAATTAATAAGGTAGTTGCTGCTATTATAGTAGCTTCTCGCCAATTCTTAACATTATTAGACTTATTAAAATCGTCTAATTCTATTAATTTCGCTGATTCGCCCGAAGATAATAATACTATTAATACTGCTATCTTAAGATAAAATATTAATAATTTAAGATTTTTCGATTTATATTACGATAAAAAGATAGTTAATAACGAAGCAGTAATTAAGTATATTAATAAAGATATCTACTTTAGAGATATTTATCTTTTTCTTAATCGTATTAAGTAGTTCGTATCTATTAAAGAAGCTGATATAATACGCAATAATCTGTGATTGAGCTTACGAGATATTGCTCTTTCATGGTGAATTAGTGAGCTATCTAATATTAAACGCCGTATTATTATTTACGATTTCGATATCGATAAGTGAACAAAGCTATTTATTAAACGATTTAAATAATTATTAAATATTATTATTAGTTCACTTCTTCGAGAGATGTATTTCTTATATAACGCTATTGCTAAGCGCGAGCCAAGGGAGTTCGCTTAACGTATACTACGCTCTGCTAAGGATTCTAATATCAATAACGTTAAGTCATAGCTTGACTTAATATATAATAATATTAATCTTGACCTAAGAATACATATATAGCGTTTTATAGATGTCTTTATTATTAATTTCTTTCTTACTAAGCTTAATAATTATAAATATAAATAATAGACCTATATTAGTAAGAAGATAAAAGAATCTTTATTATATCGATCTAAGAGATTTTATCCCCGTAGTAATACGTAACGTTCAAATTAGACTAATTAATATTCTCGTTAATCTTACGATAATAATAGTAGTATATCATTCCAACCTACGAGAGATAATTATTAAGGTTCACGATCTTTCTATAATAGTAATAATTCTTATAACGATAACAGATCACTCTTCTCTTCAAGATTATTCTATCCCTATTAGAATAATATTAATTAATATTAGTAATATTAGTTATATTAGTAATAGCGACTTTAGCTATTTCTATCTATTGGGTAGCCGCTATAAATTATTAACGAAAACGCAAATTCGTCTTCTAGTTAAAAGAATTCTTCAAATTAATATTAAGATTAAAGAAACGACTTTAATAGAAATTCTTTCCGAAGACTCTTTACTACTAGAGCTTATCATATCGAAGATTAAGAAAATACGTTTTCGAATAATTATAAAAGCTATATTAGCCATAATAATTAGAAAGATTTCGAACGATATGAGTATATCTTCTATTAGGGAGCTGCTTGGGTTAACGAACAGTTCGCCTCCTCTGCGAAAGTCTTTACTAAATTATCTAATAAGGATCACGAGCAGAAAGACTTCGTCGAAGTATACTTTATTACTTTCCCCGCTAAATTAATAAACTTATCTTTATATCGATTCTATAATAAGATCTTTTCTTCAAATAATCGACTATATAAGCACGTTCGCTTATATAAAAAGTCGTTCGTAGATTATAAGAAGAACTTTATTATTATAGAAGCATTTAGTTACTTAATAAAGATTATTAGATTATCTATTAAGAATATACCTATATTAGAATATATCTTTCGTGAATATCGCTTTGCTACTATTAAAATCTCACTAACCTATTAAGGCCGACTATATAAGTACTACTTCGATATCGACTATATCATATCGCTAATTAATCGCGTATTCCTTAATTAGATTCTTAGTGAAGAAGGCCTTCAAATTGAAATTAAGAAGATAATCTTATTAATTAAGGTTCGTGGATTAGACACGAAGAAGCATAATATTTATAAGTACGCTATTATTCTTATATACATATTAGGCAATTACAATAAGATCGCATTAATCAATCGTGAGATTTATATCGTTAATAACTTATCCGTTAAAGCATTTATTAATATCGATATTATAAAGCTAAAGAGCATTATTATCGATACTAGTAAGAATCTTATTACTATTGGCTTATACGACTCTCTTCAAGTGCTAGTATCTATAATTATTAAGAATTCAAGAACTAATATTATTATTATTAGCAAGGCACGTTAAATAATATCTGCGTATTCTTTTATAACGATATTTATCGAAGCTATCTGCTTACCTAAAGATCGAGATCTACTATTCGAATTATCTCAGCTCGATGCTCTCACTCTATCTATTTATATCGTTAATTATAGTCTCTCTAAGATTGTAATGCGTAATAATATAGATCTCTCTATTACCCTTATTAGACGCACTCGTTTAAATAAAGTGCTTAAATACGAAGTAGAAGAATACTTCTTAGTTACTACGAAGTATATTATTATAGTAGATAAGCCTCTTAAACGAGAAATATCTTAAATTAAATAAGGCTTTCGAGCTACTTTAGGAATAACTATCGCTTTCATTGCTAGCACTACCCTCAACGTTATTAAAAACGAGATACTTCATCGCACTAATGCTTCGATCTATAATAATCTCGCAGCAGTGTATATTATATTCGGTGTTATCGAAGTCTTCCTTAGTCTATAAAAGAATATCGATAATATTATTAATATACTAGAAGATTAATAAATAGAGATATCCCTTATAGAGAATTAAAAGAATATCTATAAAGTAGGTTAAGCACGCGTCTATTCTATAGACGTGCGAGATAAAGAAATTATTAACGAAGTCTTTAATAAACTCCATAAGCAAGATCGTATAAAATAGACTATCATTGCTATATTATTCTCTTTTCTCTATTTTATAATATAAAAGTTAATCTTAGACGAATCTAAAGATCGTATAATCGTTAATATTAGGGCACTTAATAGAATTACTATATTAGATATCTATCCCGTTTCTTCTTAAGCTAAGATTCTTGCTCTAATTAGATATACTACGTATATCTCTATTATAGACGCTATTATATTTTTCTATTAATAGTGAGTGAAGCGCTATTATCGCTATCGACTTATCGTTTTATCTTATCACGATTAAAAGATCTTTAAAGTCTTAGTTATAAAATATAAAGACTTATTTGCGTATATATAACGAATAATTAATCGTATTCTTCGCTTATTTCGTAGCTTCTATCGAGTATACGTTAACGATATCGTTATATTCTTTATCTCTCTAAAAGAATATATTAAATATTTTAGATAAGTCTTTTAAGTATTATTAGAGATAAATATTTATCTAGCACTTAATAAGACCTTTCTTAAATATTTATTTATATAGCTACTCGACTAACGCGTCGACGCTCTAAGCCTAGCTACGATAGCAGATAAGCTAGTAGTTATACGCAATCTAAAGTTCTCGCGTACTTTGATTACTCTAAAGCGCTACCTTAATATGATAAGCTATCTTAAGTAATACGTGTCGTATTACTTAGCTATTATTAAGTCGCTTTAAGAGCGTAAGATATTATTTAATCGTAATTGTAAGAGTATTACGAGGAGTACTTATAAGTCTGAAGCTAATAGATTATATATTCAAATGCCTACTCTTAAGGAGCTCAATACTTATTATTAACTTCAAGGAATCTTCGCATCTTCGATTATACTATATTATTATAATTTAATTAGATAGCTATATATTAATCTCGATGCTAGCAAGGAATTCGACTTCGAAGCATATATCTATTATATTAAGATAGATGATTTAACTCTATTAAAGGCTTTTAAGGATTTTATTATAGAATTAATTGTATTCTCTTTAACTAACTTATCTACTTTATCTTTCTTATAGAAGACTTTTACGATTACTAAAGCATCTAAGTAGAAGTCTATATAATTAATTCTCTTTCTTAGCAAATAGCTTACGTTAGTAAAGACTCGCTATTAATTAATCGAACTTAAAATAACCGAAATCGTTTAAGTAATTAAGAAAATACGCTATCTAATCGAAGCATTAATTAATATTATTATTATTTACACTAATCACTCTATTACTATTAGTATTATACGTTAGATTAATATAAATACTACTTTTATAGAAAAGCTTAACCTTCGTCTTATTAAAGCGTCGAAGTACTTATAAAAATTTTATATCGAGCTCAGACATAAGCCTGACAAAGTTAATATTATATCTAATGCTCTATCTCGACTAATAAGTCACTCGTATCGATCTAAGATTAATAAGTCTATTCTAAATAGTATCGATTTCTTTTCGATTAACTTGATTATAATAAGCGAAGTCTTTCGTAAACGACTTCAAAAAGATTATCAAAACGAGCCCAGATAAAGCAAAATTATAATTATAGTGAAGTTAAACCTTGATCTTAAATCGAAGAATATAGCTAGACTATTATACAAATTAATTAAGAATCTACTTTACTTCGATAATCTCGAGCGAGGATTACGATTATACTTGCTTATTAAAGACCTTAAATAAAAAGTATTTAAATTAATATATAACGAGATAAGATATTCTAGCTATACTCGTACTTATAAGAAGCTCACTAGTAGTCTCTATATCTTCAATATAACTATTAAGCTTTATAAGTATCTGCGTTACTATTCTCACTATTAACTATATTAGACTCCGCGATATATATTGTATAAATCGCTATAATCCATCTACACACCTAGTAGATTATTTTATATTATTACGATTAATTTTATTCTAGCTCTATTAAAGGCTTTAATTAAAGAAGACTACGCTATATTAATTACTAACAAGTTTAGTAAAGCTATTATCTTTATATTAGGCTATATTAAATAAGGCGGCTAACAGTGAATATATCGCTTGCTATCTTATCTGCTACTGCTTAATTGAGATATTTCATAAATCGTTATCTTCGATCGCGATCGTCGCTTTATTGAAGAGATATAACAATAGATTCTAAAGGAGCTTAAGATCGATCTCTTATATTCTATTATATAATATTCTTAGATCGATAATTAATCTAAGAAGTTTAATAAGATAGCTAAGATCGCGCTACGATACTTTATTCTTATAATAACGAAATAATTATTAATGCTATTATAGATATCTTCGGCACTTAATAACTCAATTAAGTATAGCTTAATTTATCTCACTCCTATAAAAGTGCTCTATAGCTTTAAGATTAAAGAATTACTAAATCTATTAAATATTAATAACCTTAACCTCAGTGACCTTACTAAAGTAACTTCGTAAGATACTGCTATATCTGCTATTAGCACTTATTAAGAATCTTCTTTATTAGCACTTGCTACGCCAGCATCGCCTACTTTATAAGCATCGCCTACTTCGTAAGTATCGCCTACTTCGCAAGCATCGCCTACTCTATAAGCATCGCCGAAGCCTTTCACAACGAGTATTAGTCGTACTATTATTATAAGGATTCCGCTAAAGCCTTTAATAGCCAACGCGTTCTTAGTAAATTATCGATTTAAGTATATTAATATATAAGACGCCCTCGTATTCGTATTTCTTAAAATAAAGAAGCACTACGACTCGAAGTATAAGTTAATATTCTTCAAGATCGGCGACTTCGTACACTTACGCCTTCACTAAAATTACGAAATAATTAAAGTGTAATCTCGTAAGCTAAAATAATAGTTCGCTAAATTATTTGAGATATTAGAACGCATTAATAGACTAGCATATCGACTTAAGCTATTATCTATCATAAAGATTTATAATATTATATCTATAATATATCTCGAACCAGCTATCGCATTAGCTACAGACCCTTATAGGCGTTAGTCTATCGTGCTATTATTTATTATAATCAATAATAAGAAAGAATATAAAGTTAAACGTTTTCTTAGGAAACGTTAACGCCGATTCGAACGTGCTAAGTATATTACTACGTAATATTTAATTCGCTAAAAGAGATATAATTCGTAGAATAATTAATAAATATTAGTATAATAGCTAGCTAACGCACCTAAGCTAATTAAGGACTTTAAAAGAGCTTATAATAGCATATTAGAACTAACTTAACACTAAGCATACATATATTTAGCTATAATTATTGTCATCGAGACGATAGCCTTTATTATTCGTAAATAACTATTATAGTTATAATCTTGAGAAAACCTTTTGTAGGTACCTTTCTAGCCCTTGACTAGAAGAAGAAGCTAAGAAAGCTATATCCGTACTAGTGCTAGCATAACTAGGCGTGAGTACTTATTCTCCGAGCTCTCCCATAGTTCCTAATCAATCTTCTTCCACTCAATCAATTAGTACTTATACTTATTAATTAAATTCTTAAAATTAAAAATCCGTCTTATAATTATTTAGCGACTCTATAAGTGACGTATTTTTTTCTACGAAAGCTAGTCTTAACTTTAAAGATTAAGTAGTTAATCGTTACGTAGATAAAGAGTTATTCGATATCTACGTAGATTATTTTAGATCTATATCGCGAGAATAATAAAGAGAATTCTCTCTTTAAAGCACGAGATATCTATAACGTAAAGAATAAAATTCGACGACGAGAACTTAACTCTCTTACACTTATATAAGTACTTATAAAATAGCTATATATAGATAACTAATACGTTAAGTATTTGAAGAATCGTAAGAATTAAATTACTTATCTATTTTTCTTTAAAGAATCGTATCAAAAAACACTAAGAGTTAACTAAGAAGTAGTTATTATAAATTACATATATAAGACGAATAAGTATAAGCTTTCTTTACTTATTATCACCGGCGTAATCGCGATTAATACTATATTCTATATAGTCTTCTATTTCTTAAAAAAGAAAGAAAAAGAGAACTATATATAAATACTATAGCAGTATCGAGAAATGCTAATCGAACTCGATATTTCAGACCCTATTATTAATATTACTAATCGTGAAACGGCCTTAATCAACGCGCATATAGCTATCTTTTTAAATATCGAGCATATGCTATATGTTTGATATATCAATAAGAACATCCTCGATAATTATAAGAAGTACTTCGAAACCAAGAAGAATTGAGAGGAGTTCCAGGTCTATTGGTAACGCGTAGTCTATACACACACGTAAGAGATCTTCGAGGCGGAGTGAGAGTCTCTTTAAGAAAAATATAACGTCTATAATTCTTAGATATATATATATCTAACTAACACGTGGGTAAATTTATATAAACGAAAGTTTATTTAGTGCTATATCAATAAGAAATTATATTTTTTTAATACGATCTCTTTAAGAGGCGAGAATAATTATACGATCTTAAAAAAAGAGCTCAAATTCTTAATTAATACGTTAATACGCTATTATTTAATTAAGATCTTAACTAACTTCGAGTAGGCGATCTCAAGACGATCGTTAATAAGATTAACGATCTTCTTATTTATTAGCGATCGAGCTATATAGCTAATTTCGAGTCTTCAAAGACCGCTACACTTATAAAGCTTCGTAAATCTATTTTTTGTGATATTCTTATACACGTGATATTATTCGTATTACGTAAGGTACGCGAATAGCTAAATAAGATCAATGGCGATCTGAGTCCCTGCACTAAAGCCTTTATCGCGATATTTGAACTTTTATGCGCTTATAAGATTAAGGCGAGATTGAAAGAAGACTTCGAAATCATTAAATTAAGCGATATACACTTTCATTAATACTTCGAAAAACCCGCTATCTTATATATACGCAGTTCGCCCGAGGTATTAGAGGATTTAGAACATCTTATTAACCCTCTACTTGCTATTCATGAATTAGCTATTACGCGTATTAAGAATAGGTCTAATGACTCTACGAAGTTGCCCACACGTGCGGAACTCGTCTTTTAGAGATCTACACATCAACTATCGTTAGAATTCGAGCGAATCGAGAAGTATCTATCGTAGCGAAGTAATAACACATTAGTCAGCACACGAGATAGCCGTAGTCGTGATCGTGCGCGTGATAGCGATCTTACTAGCGATTACGATTTATTAATTATAGCTAGTTAAATAATTAAGAAGAAGGAGACGACTTCTTTAGACGCCTTCTATACTACTATTATTATACGAGAAAATCTAGATACTATACGAGATAAAATAGTTACATTAAGAGATATTATCCGAGAAGAACGTAGATTAGCCTATATGTAGGGCAACGAGAATATATTTGAATTTTTTTAGATATAGAATAGATAGCTGGAATAGGGTGGATATATAAGTTTATTAAGCGTATTTCTAGTAGTAAGCAAAGAAGAAAGTTAGTCAATTAGATACGACTATAAAAGTATATTTAAATAATTTAATTACGAGGTCTTAAATAATTAATATTTGGTGGGAGAGACGTGGGGAAGCTTATTCTAATGCGCCCTAATATAATTAAGAGTCTTCGCAATTTTCTCCCGCACTAACTCAATTTGAGGGGGTGTATATGTAGGGGAATAGGGGGTGTACATGTAGGGAAAGGGGGTATACACCTATTACGTCCCTATTTAAATCTATTCGGCTAGCTCCGGGCAAATCGAAATACCTCACACTCGATCCCTACATTAGTATACGTTTCTTCTAGGCGTTCGGAATTATTTCTATATGCGAATACTGTTCTTCTATAGCGCTGGGATATCGCTATTTGAGGAGAGAAGTAATATTACGAGTGTAACGATCACATAGACCTGCAATACCAAGTCGGCTTATCTTCTTAATTGAGACTACGGCTTTTCTTTCCAATTGGAACTAGCCCCTATAGGCCTTGGCGTCCCTTATAGATATTCCTTCCCAGCTAGATAGTTCCTCCTTAGACTTAATTTATTCGTTACACATCACCATTGACTTGTTCTGGTTATAGTCCTAACAAATAGTAGAAATGGCTCGTTAAGCCCTAGGTAATTACGAAGACCTTTCGCAATACGATATTAAATACGATGGCGAGCTTAGCTTAATAACGTGATAATAAAGTAGAGTGATAGTAATAGCGATAATAAAGTGAAATAATAACTAGAATAATAACTAGAATACTTAATAACGTAATAGTGAAGTGAAGTAATAACTAGAATAATAATTAGAATACGTTCGCATAATTCTATATAGAGTAACTTCTTCTATATATAGTATATTTCCCATATCCCTGCATATAATATGAAATATCCCTACATATATTAGAAATTTCCTATATTATTTCATAATATTAGCACGTCTTTCAGACTATCCCATAAAAATCAAATAATATAATCTTAATATTATATCATATCATGATATGGTATCGATACCCTATATCCTAGATTATTCTAGACCTTTCCGACTCGTAGACTTACTATTAAGAAAAAAAGATTATTATATACTAAGATAATATCGATTTAAGTAAGAATTTAAGTATTTTAGTGATGCTAGCCCTAGCCCTAATGTTGCATATCCCAGGGTATTGCATATCCCAGGAAATACGAGTATATCGTAGAATCGTCTACGGGCGAGAATAAAGAAATTACAATAATTATTTAATAACGATTTCGAAGCGATATTAACACGATTCTAAGATTTCTTATAATTTCGCTAAGGTAGTTAGAATTCGAGCTATTACGTCTAATTTCGTAATACTATTATTATATATTCTTGTAAAAAAGAGAGATCGTTCTAAAAAGTATATTAATTATTATATATATTAAAATATTATTAAAAATTTCTTTTATTAGATTATCTATCTTTAGACCTAGATTTTATATATATTCGATTAGCTAAAAACCTTATCTTAGTCGTATCTTAGCTATTTAGCGCCATGAATTATTGATAGCTATATGTGACTATCTCAGTGGCTTTAATCGAGCTAATCACTCCGCCATTGACTTGGTAGTCACCCACTAATATCGGCTGTCTATTAGTTATGGCGCGAGCCAAGAGTAGGAGCGGAGGGAGTAGGAAAATGGCTGGATGGGAACAGGGGAGCAGAAGGAGAGCACGAGAAAGCAAGGGGGAGCACGGGGTGAGAATAGCCGTTGGAGCAAGAGCAAAGCGGTGCCGTCCACAGATATAGCTGGACTATATCCAAAAGCGTAGCCTCGGCAAGCAGAAGAAGGGACTGGATGTTCTGGCCAGGTTGGACTAGGGAGTAAACTACAAAAACCCTGTGTTCCTCAGACCATTAGAGCGTACCTCATTCCTGTACAGAACATATGGTATCCTGTACCTGTCAACCGGCTCTACAAATACTTCTGCTGTGACTTGGGTAGGAGTGAGGCTAAACTAAAGACGGGGGATTCGTTGCAAAATAATCTTGATTGGACCTTGGTATGGATTGGAACGACCTTGGTAGCAGATGGATTTGCTACCTAACACTGGCGATACTCTACAGAGATGTCGCATGTGACAGGTATTAAAGACGCAACTAGATGAATTCCATGGGCAAGGGACTATGAAGGAGTTCCGACGGAATCTTATGATAGGATTCTTTTGCCCTTTAGGCTCTTAGCTCCTGGCGCCATAAAGTTGTGTCGTCTCCCGTGTGTATGTAACCCAAAGGTTGCTTAAAAACAGGCTTCCTTGACAGGTATGACCCATGACTTGGTGTAGAGACCGCCTTGGACGGTTAAGGCCGATATGTCCATCGCTAGGCGCTGAACACCAATGCGGAGACGGCAAATCGCCTGGTAGACGTATTTGACCCCTGGTGTGTGATGGACGGCATGCTCGCTGTCTGCGTGTAGTTGTTTGCACCGGGTAGGTCGCCCGTGGAGAGGGCCATCCAGTACAATAAGATCTATTTCTCATTTTCTAGCTTTTACGAAGAAGACGAGCACGGCCGGGAAATATGGCAACGATCAGTCTCAGGGCTTCTCCAACGGTCCAACCACATCAAGGATGTGGCCAATGTTGGGGTACGTCGAGTTTCCACGCCACAGTGTGTAAGTTAAAACAGTAATCTCTGACTGGGTGACAGGCCGCCGGCCAAATGGGAAAGCACATAGCAGAGCACTCGCTCAAGACCAGCATGCATGTTATGACCTCCATTGCACGCCCCATTAGCAGCAGCAAGCTGCCCGAAGGTGTTCTTGTTGGCCGCATCGACTACTGCGGCAACGAGGACGCGGCACTGGCGCAGGTACTCTAGGGACAGCAGGCTAATAAATCATCACCATATCGGTAGCGGCTCCGAGCAATACCATCAGCAAGCTCGTGCGCGCGGCCGCCAAGACCGGCGTGGCGTATATCCTGCCCAACTGGTCCGGCCATGATGCGGCCAAAGACACGCTTTGCGACGACAGCTTGGGCAGCCACAACCGCGACAGCATCTCTACCAAGATCGAGAGCCTCGGCATCAGCTCGTACCTGCTACTGGCCTGCAGCTTCTGGTACGAGTTTAGCCTGGGCGGTGGACCGGATTGCTACGGCTTCAATTTCAACAAGGGCGACTTCGTCTTGTTCGACGACGGCAACGTGCCATCAACACCAGCACCTGGCCTCAGTGCGGCCGAGCCTTTGCCAATCCGCTGTCTAAAAGAACACCCGAACGACGAGACGGATCGATCGCCCACGCTATCGCAGTCCCGCAACGGCTCGATCTACATATCGAACTTCCGACTTAGCCAGCGTGACATGTTTGAGAGTATGAAGCGCGTCACCGGGACCACCGATGCCAATTGGATAATCACCCACTAGTCCGCCGAGCAGCGCTGGAACGACGGCCACGCCGACTTGCAGTAGGGCAACATGAAGGCTTTTACGAAGATGCTTTACAGCTGCCTGTTCCTCCCTACCGGCGACGGCGACTACAAATCAAGCCGGAACCTCCACAATGACCTGCTCGGACTGATCGTCGAGGATTTGGATGAGTTCATAGCTATCGCGTCCGCACGGGATCGAACGGCGAGGTGCCACAGTCACACCGATGGAGGAGTGGTGCTGCTTGCGATATCCCGACCGGCCAAGTCTGTAGGAGGTATCCAGCTGTAATAACTTGTCCGTCCTGCGTCAGTAATAGAAACCATTTATGTATCTTGTCCTGGCCTCTGTTCTTTCGTCTCTCGCGTAGCGTCTTTGAGAAGTCTGCTTGTCCCGTGGTGATGACTTTGACTTGATATGTAGCTGCACATAGTATCGCAAGTGCCAAGCTAGGCTACTGGGCTATCTCAAAACCTCGCAACCAGGCCTCGATGTAAAAATAGTGTGGTAGGAATCCCGACTTATTCTGTGGACCTGAATCAAATTTGCTTGCCAAGGACCTTATTTTGTATGAAATGTACTGTTAGAAGTACCGACTTGGAACTTTGCGCCTTACCATGTTTGTGGGAATTATTGGATGTTCTTCTCCGACAAAGACGAAACAAGTTTTTCTTGTGAAGGGTAAATCCACGATGCCAGGCTGGATGTTGCTTCCCTAGGCTTCTAATGTACAAGTGTTACAAATATGTTCAGACGTCAAGCCGTTCGTTCATTCAAAGCCATCATCTTGTGGCGGCGGGTCGTCAAGGTTTGTGGGATGAGGACGGCCGGCATTTTCTGTGAAGCCTTCCGCATCAATTCTGCTTGGAATGCTCGAACGGGAACATGCGTTAAGTTGCTCCGCCTCCTTAGCTGTGTTCCATTCGAAGTCGTCCTGAGCTACGCTCGTGTCAATGGAAGCTGCGCAGCTAGCTCCGCCTGCATTCCTCAGGGCTAAATCCAGTCTTTGCCACAAACCTTGCATGCTCGGAAATGGAAGTCCAGCACTGTCCCGGTTATCAAGAGCATATAATGCGCTTGCTTCGCGTAGACGGATTCGAGCCTGATCCGGCTTACCAAGCCTCAGCCAGGAATCTGATGCCAAGAGGCTCCATAACGCTGCCTGTCTTTTACAAGCCCCTGCAGCAGGGAAATGCGCCCTATGCGCCCTATGCGCCATTGTTAGAGACATATAGTTCTCTGCGATGCGTTGTGTGGTCAGCGCTTGAGCGCTAGGTGTCAACACACCAAGCTCAAGCATCTTCGCTCCCCATCTAGCGGCATCGCCCATTGCGGTGGCGCCGCGGTTTTTGAGTAGCTCTATTGCGATTGTGAGACATCGAATAGCGTTGAATGGCATGAAGCATCTTGTAAGATACGAGTACGCAGCAGACTCGAGCATCTGATCAAGTAGTTCTGATCTAGACCTTGAATTAAACGGCTGTGAGACCAGGAGAGAGGTCGTCGCAGCCATCTCGTTTGCTGCCGCGTGGTAAGCCCATGCTTTGTCGTGGCCGAAGTCTGCTCTTAAAAGGTCGTATGTGCTGTAAGCCAACTTCCAATCTCTGAGCATGAAAGCGTAATCACCAAGCTGACGCATGGTCGACTCAGGTGTTTCTGGGGGGTAAAAGCCCTGCTGATAATTGTAATTGCTTCCAGAGGGGTTCGAGACGCCGGCAGGGCCTGGCGCCGTCATCTTGGACGTGCCAAAGCCTGTCCAACGTTTAGACAACGACAAAAAGCGGCCACTAATACCGCGCCGCCTAGAAGCAATTTGGTCATTCCATGCCACGACCCTGCTCTCCATGAATGGCACGATGGATTGAGTCACCATCTCGCGAAGGAAACTCTTGATAGCGGTGGCATCGGGTTCCAGAATGTAGTTTTCTGCAAGCTCAGCATCGTCGGCGTAATCTTTGAACGTCAGTATTAAGCCAGTGATTTGAAGAATGTACAATCAGGTTTACCTCTCATGCAAAGCTTCCCAGTTTCTTCTTCTGCCGAAAGCCATTCGCATGAAGGAACTCTGGTGCTGTCATCATCAGTTAGGACACATTGCGACCGTCTAAGTCTCAGTAAGTGGCAGTGGAGGCCAAAATGTCTTTTCATAAGATCAAAAAGAGCGGTGGATTTGGTAAGATCGTCGTTCTCCTCATCATGAATAAGGACATAGTACCGTAAATACTCCGTGCCTACCCATGCAGGTATCTTTTTGCCCCGGTGACCAGTATCCGAATACAGCTGGCGCAAGGCTTCAATTGGGGCTGGATGGCGCGAGCTGACCGCAATCAGACAAGCGACAGGATGCGAAAATGTTTCGTATGGAACGATGGATGTGCTTGAGAGTAGTTTGCGCAGATAGGTAAGGTACAATGGCGATGGCCCGATTCGTGGTTCATCCGGCATACCTTCAAAATCTCGACGACCCTGCTCCAGACTCTCCGAAGCTGCATCCGCATTTCGAAGATAAGAATCGAGTACCCTGTCAACGGATGTTCCTGTCTTGTCACTGTACGAGGATCTGGTATGCTCAGATATGCGCTGGGTGCCATTGACCAGGTTCCAAGCATCCGATATATCACCACCCGCACGGTGTGCGCTGGCCTCCTGAAGCGCTTGAGAATCCATGAATCTAATGCCGAAATCATCCCACCCTCTACTACCTCCCACACTATCTCGTATAACAACCTTGCCTTGCAGGCGTTCTCCGTACGGTCTGAGCAGACTGTGTAACCCATCTCTGAAACCCTTATCTCCAACAAAGTCCTCGGTGTCTGGTGATGCGAAGACGGCTACCCGAGGCGCAAAAGACCTCACAATAATCTGTTTGAGTGTTTCGTTACTATCATACGCCGGATTTGATGGAGATGACCCTCGACTGCCGACGGACGAAGGCTCAAAGCTCTGCGAATGGAGGTTAAATGATGACCTGGACTTGGATAATGACGATAAGGGAGACTCCGGACTGGACAGGGATTCCCTAGGTTTTACGGAGGTGGGAGAGGTTGAAGGTATTGATTCTGGTAGACCGCTTGATACCAGTTCTCTTGAAGATCTCAGAGCAAGCTCAGGTTGAGGGCGTTCGGAAGTTGCACCAGGCCCAATCTCATGCTCTGAAGATGTCATAGATGAAGAATCCAGATATTGATCGTTCTTCTTGGCCTAAGCGGTAGGCGATGGGCCCTGTTAGCTTTTTCTATATTGGCGGTAATGAATAACACCGGAGAGAAAGGGTGTGGAACATGATATCATCCTATCGAAGGGCAGAACAAGCTCGCTCCTCTAAGCATGTCGACATCGGCTCCAAGATCATGACCCCATCAATCTACAATAACTATTGGTGAGAAACCGCAAGGGGTAGGACAACAAACATTCAATACATCCACAAGTAAGACCACTACTGATGAAAGGCATATGTAGGTACTTTATGACTTGTGTTTCTTTGAGTTTGAACGAGGCGGCTGCCGCTAACGGCAGCCGCCTCTCTACCTAGTCCTTAGCCGCTGCCATATATCACTTATGCAAGTTTAAGTCATCAGGCCAATTATGCGCCTTGAAGGCAGTCCTCAAGCTAGTCTATCGCAGTGATCAAGAGAATGCTTGACTGAGACGCAGGAGGTTGCTTACTCTTTGGTGCATGTACTGCCAAGCAGCTCAGTATGAGCGAACTTCTGGAGTTTCTCATAGGCCAGGGAGAGCAATTTCGAAGGTCATACAGCCAGTCCGCTGGGGATGAGGATGGGCGTGCATATATACTGACCGCGCCTGTAGAGCACGTTTGCCATCCCTTTACTCAGACTTTACGTTTCAACGCTACTCTAATCCCGATGGTTTTGCAGCAAATACGACGGCCTGGATAGACGCGCTGACCAAAGCTGCCTCGGCTGGCTTGCTACCATCCGATGGCGCAGGCCGTGACACGCTGTCATTGAAAGCCGGAGAAACTCTCCTGCAATCATTGCAAACCAAAGAATGGGGAAGACCGTTGGCCCTCAAAACTGTCATAGTAGGTAATACATGTCTTTAGCGTCGTTCTTCTCTGGGCAATGCCTAAAATTCGATTGACAGGATGAAGCGGTTTCCCAGCGGAAGATGATTCCTTACGAAGAATTCGTTACTGCCCGAAAGCCTATACACAGTTCTAAGTGGACCATCCAACCATGGCAGCTTTTTTCTTGGGGACTGAAGCAAATTGGGCTTTTGGATCCTTCTACAGGAGCAGGACAATTGCCCACAGCCTACTTCGTCATTACCTGGAACGTCGAAGTATGTCTAAGCTGCAGTGACCACTAGAATTTTGTTTACCTCTGATATAGGAAGCCGCCAGTAAGATCGTCAACAAGATGGGGGGTCAAAGCAATCTGATCAATCGCATATATCCGATGTCCATGTTCAGGAGCGAGGCTGGCAATACTCTGAATATGCATGACGGATTGACGGAGAACGATCTCCACCTCCTTCTCACATACTTGGCGCGAGACAAATCAAGAATAGTCTACGACCCTGAGGTAAGCTAGTCTTATCGGAATAGCGTGCAGTCTAAATCGGTGATTAGACCGTCAAGTTCAAGGTTGCGGGTGAGACGTCGTCCACGTTATCAACTCAGGACAAAGCAATAGCCTCATTAAAAGCGCTCATTGCAGATGTCAGGATGCAAGTTGAGATGCTAGCTACGCGCATTTCGACTTTGTCAGAAAGTGCGCAGAACGCGATCAACAATAAGAACCGAACGTCTGCGTTAGCTGCGCTTAGATCTAAAAGATTGAGCGAAGCCACTCTGATGCAAAGGTCGCAAACGCTCGCGCAACTTGAAGGAGTTTATAGCAAGATCGAGCTAGCAGCAGATCAGGTCGCCATTGTTCGCGCCATGGAAGCTAGTACCGGGGTACTCCGGAATCTGCATGCACAAGTGGGCGGGATCGATAAGGTTGAGGATGTGATTGAAGGCCTTAGAAATGAGATGGGCAAGGTCGATTTAATTGGTGGCGCAATCGGAGCAGGCGCTCAAGTAGACAGCGTCATCGACGAAAGTGCCGTGGATGAAGAGCTCGAAAGCCTGGAAAGGCAGATTTGTGCAAGAGAAGATGAGAACGGAGCGTTGCAGACGCAGGAAAGGCTCGCCAGTATCTCCGCGGTCCGAGGAACCAAGAAAACTCAGCAAGCACACAAAGTCAGCGCTCAGGAGCCATTGTCTGACGATAGAATTCTAGACTCTGAGATAGAGGAGGGTATGATTAGCTGACGTGTCTGTTACCAGATCATCCTCGACTTGCAGCCGAGAGGGATGATTTTGGGTCTGGAACAGATGCTGCAAAATGACAAACTCCATGGGTCCGCGACACTTTGAGGCTATAGAATAGCACAGCTAGGAGGCATTTACTTTTGTTCGTTCTCAGGAATAGTAAAGGCGCGGTGGAAGATTCGGTACTCACTGCCCCATTAAGAGGGTCGCCGACGATGGTTTCGGGATTGGTTGCTCTTCGACTGCAGTAGTCGGCCATGAGGCTCAACCGCCTATATCCAGGTCCGCTGTCTCTTCTGGCGATTGGATACCATGCAAGAAATCGCTGCCTTCTTTAAGATGGATATGATCTTTTGAGCCGACGCTTTCTGCTGAATCGCAATTTGGGCGAGTAGTCAAACATTCGTTGCCAGTGCTTTGATCAAGTACCGGACTTTGGGTGTCGCTGATGGTGCTGATGGATTTGATTTTGGGTTTCACCTTCCGTCTGGCTTGAGCAATCAATGCTTGAAAATTATTGCCATGATTGCTGGCCCATGCTGCTCCGTCAAAATTTTTGCTCATCACCGAAGATGTACTGCCTGCCCCGTTACAGTTGTTTAAGGTTTGACGACCCTGAGTTCTGTCCCACGATTCCAATTCATGGATTAGCTCACGCTTCGTCTTCGGCTTTAACGAATCGCAATTTGCATTCACGAGGTTGACCCATTCGGTGTGTCTCCGTATGAGCATCTCTTTAGGACCTCCATTAGGTATGCCGAGTTCAGAGAGCTTTTTCCGCAAGGCAGTGTCCTTGAGCAAGGAGTAATTCAGTTGAGGAAGACGCTCCATTGTGTGTGAGGGTTGACGAGAAGGTGCGCGTATGTCAACACGAGAAGGCAATTGCCTGAACTGTGTTAGTCTGCTTATTTACGCAATGAGATCGGAATGTCTACCTCGCTGATAATGTTGTAGAGGCTGAGTCGTTGTGTACATCTAAATGGGAATAAACTGCTTCCTCCTTCATCCTCGCCCCACAGATGGGACAAGCAGTCAAGCCGTCCTCTGGACATATATTTAGTGACAACCACGTGGGATGCTATGTTTTGAGCGGACCGACCTGGCTGAAAGTCATGGTCATTATCTACTCCATGCGGTATGGAACGCTCTCGATTCCTCAATCTTATTCTCCTTCGTCGAAGATCGTCATCTATATACTCTTCGTCCCCCTCATCATCCTCTTCTTCTATGTCCGTGTCATGAATCTTCCTTTTTCTGGTCTGTCCACCAGTCTCCTCAGCGGCTTTGAGATTTTGTCCAAACTGTAGAATCACTGATCTTGCACCTTTGAAAGCATCTACAAGTTCTTGAACGGTTGAGTTCGGTCTAAGTTTGATTGCTTGGTCCTGCGTACGACAAGCTGGACACCGGCCATCGGTGGTTAAACATCGGCGGATACAAAGAGAGCAGAAGGTGTGAGAACAGGAAGTAATCATAGGTGTATCAAAAAAGTCCTTGCACACTCGGCAACGTAGAGCTTGTTCGACAGGGCCGAGATGAGATAATGGTGTTCGTAGCCAATCAGATGGGTCGGAAACATCGAAAGAGCTATCCATTAGGAGAGTGGCTCCGTAGGATGCTACACAATTGAATGAGCTTTTATGAAAAGTTGGCTGTAGCCGTGAGATAGGATGTCAATCATGTCAAAAATCAAATGCCAAGTACTTCGTATAGTGGAAGCGCGTCGCTTGACGCGCTTAACCTAATCTCTTCAGGAAATGCAAAAGTGAGCCTGTTATCCTACATTATCCGATTATGTGCGCTTCTTCAAGGGACTGAATTAATCCTATGCATGGATTGAGAGGCCTTCTGGTGTATCATTTCTTGAGCTTCGGGAGAAATGTCACAGGATTCTAAACTTTCCCTCGCGACCAGTGTTCTGAACGATGCGAATATCGTGTGTTCCCAAATATAACGTAGAGCTCTGTAACGCTGACGCTAACTTGTTCATGCCAGGTATCCTACCGATCCTTGGGCCGGGAACTCAAAGTTCACAGCAATGTCGCGAAAAAGTGCGGGAAGTCAAGGCCAATTCCAAAATGAAATTGCTGAACCTTTGCTCAGAATGCTCTATGAGTTTTATATTACCCAGAGGACTAAAACCCCAGAGTCAATCAATGCGACCTACCTCCTGGACGGCATTCCTAGAGCTCCAAAGCAATCCTGCGTCAATGGGCATCAACAGTCACAGGAGGATACGCATATGCAGAGCAGCCCTTACATGAGCAGCTCAGTGCCCCCTCAAGAGGACCATGAGGCGGCAATCCCGTCAAGGAGTGTCATCCTAGTGAAGGAAGAGGACCTCGAACGTAAGAAGAGCATGCCATTCGCGGTCTAAGCCTACTTCACGGCCTCTGAAATTTTCCCTGCTGAGAGAGGTGTTAGCGGCAAAGGCGAGATTTAAGCAAATACATTCCATACATGTCTACAGCTTGGGTCCGAGTAGGGTGCAGGTAAGCCAGCGTAGCCTTGCTCTCGTTTCGACATTGCCAATTGTGACAGAATCTCCAAATTTTGTCGGACTGCAACAGAGCAATGTCCATGAAGTACGCGAATGAAGATCCGTTAGTATTTCGAGAAAGATATGGAGTCATTCATAACGCAGGTATCAAAGTAGGACTTCCTTTCAACGTTGGGTATTTCTAACCCTAATAATGGGAAATGTAGCGGAGGACTGGGAAACGACCACCTACTGGAGCCCCACCAATTTCAGCGATCAACGACAAAGCCAGTAGCAAAAGCTCAGGCATTAACAGAAAGCACAAGAGTGCCGTCCAGTCATTCGAAGGGTCTTCATCAAGTGACAAGTCAATTAAATCGATATCTAAGGCTATAGTCGCCCCGGAGATGAAAGTCGAGGGACCCATGAATCTGGAGAAGAAGCCAACCAGCACGCGATCAGCTGCGAAGAGGGAGTCATCCGACATACTCAAATCGTTTTCTAGGCCTAGAGCAAGTCTAATGCACGATAACACTGGTATCTCGACCGGTGCATCCCCTGCTCTTGGTGCTGCACCCTCCGTAAGCATCTTCCTGTTTTCCGATTGCAAAACATCTAAAATAAGAGCCTATTAGAAACCTAAGAGCGTACAAGAAGATGGTAAGAACAGATTCGTGATCATGTGTTCCCTCTAATTCATCCTCGCAGAAACAATGAAAGATACTTCTGAAGATGAGCAGGACGATGATTTCATGGCCTCCAACAGTGTGAATTCAAGAGTATCAAAATCGCAGTCCGAGCGAGCCGAACAGCTTCGCAAGATGATGGAAGATGAGAGTACGAAGATCAGCGCATCAAAAAGCATCGGCCTTGTGACTAATAATGTTCATAGACGAAGCGATCGAAGACACCGCGGATGATGCCCCCAACATCTCTCAGGAATCAGGACCTGTAGACGGTTCTACCTCACAAAAAGATACTTTTCTTGAACCTCCTATTGTCGTAACTGGAGGGCGCAGGCGAGGAAGACGGAAGGTTATGAAGAAAAAGACCATGAAGGACGAAGAGGGTTACTTGGGTCTGTACAATGATTAAGTAGATATAGACTGGAATGTCGACGCTAAAGCGCTCTCCTTTTAGTGACGAAAGAGGAGCCAACCTGGGAATCTTTTTCCGAGGACGAACCTCCTGAAAAACAGAAGACGCTTGCATCCACTGCGACAATGGGGAAAGGCAAAAAGTCCGGTGGAAAGCCTGGACAGGGCAATATCATGAGCTTCTTCGGGAAGAAATAGATGGCGAATCCAGGAGCTTGTAAGTCTACAGAAGCTGGAGAGGTGTATTGAAGTAGGATGCTGCGAAAGCTTTCTCAAAATGTAAGCTCCGCGATATTCATGCACAGATGCAATGACGATTACATGGTTTCCCAAGCGAGGTGAAGTTCATTCCATTGGCATAGGCGATTGGCATTGTTATACGTCAACCTATGCCAATATCGGAAAGTGGCCGGCGTGGACGAGGAGTGGCGTCAAGAAATATGATCTTCGTTAGACTACAGAGTTATTACCCTTCATTGCGAGGGACGTAGCATTGAAATTCAACCGCATGAGATGTGACAAAGCTTTTGTGTGGATAGAATCCACCGCGGCGCACGCAAACCTATATTAAGTGAAGATTGGGAAAGAAGTAACCAGGCCACCGAAAAGTCCAGGGTAAATTATGCATTTTCTGGTATCAATCGTATTGGGCTATGGACACAATTCGGGCCAAGCCTGAGCGGATAGCCTCAATTCCCAGCCCTTAATGTGCACACCAAGGTGTCAACTATCATGCATAGCCATTGAATCATCAACGCTCTTTGGTTGATCTAGTTGCCTACGCCACGCTTGCCGTCTCCATCCGAATCCTTCATTCTGTAGTTAATTGCAAAGTCAGCTTTCTCCTCTTTCAAAGCGATGAGGGTTCACCTTGAGCATGCACATACGGATTGAGCTTGTCCCTATATAATGTTAGTACTCCGAGTAATATAAGAATGGCAAAAGGCCTTACATGAGTCCGGGCTTTTTCCCAGTAGTGGTGCTGGTGTTGTCGTATCCGCTACTGCCGGTGTTGCCATACCCACTGCTACTAGTGGTGCCACGAGAGCTATCGAGTCCAACGCCAGCGCCGTGATGGCCAGTCGTACCATGGGAGCTGTCATGTCCAGTGCCAGTACTGTGGTGGCCAGTGATGCCACGGCTGCTGTCAAGGCCGGTGTTGTCATAACTTGAGGTACCGGTGGTCGACGAACCTCCACCAAGAGCACTACCAACGGCTCTTGGCTCCCCCTCGAACCCATCGTAGCGCTCTTCACGGCCGCTTAAGCTTCCACCTTGTTTCTTGAAATCGGCCATGCTGACGGCGGGTAGGGCAGATGCGGCGTGGTGCTTGGCCTCGTTCTGATGGATCTCATGGATGGGGACAGTAGTGTGGACGACTGATGGCTGGATAGTCTCTTTTTGGACGACTGGCTGGATGGTCTATGGCAAGTGTTAGCAGTGTTGTAAGGGTCTGGGCAGATCACTGACCTCATGAACATGGTGATGCACGTGTTCGCCAGCAATGACTGGTGCAACGGAATGGGTCTCCTTGGTGCCTGCTTCCGTACGCGTGTTTTGGAACTGCATACGCTCTTGTTCAAGACGAGCTTTGATGGCGCTCGAGTCACCGTGTTGAATCTCACGGTGCTCGACAGGGGCCATTCGGTGGGAATGCTGTTCAGGTAGAACCTCACGATCCTTGACTGGCTGGACTGAGGTGTGGTAATGGTCTTGGTGCACCTCGCGATCAATCGCGGTCTGAGCCTCCTCATGACGCTGCTTGACGACTTGCTCGTTCACAACGGCGGGAGCAACCTTTTCATGAACTGTGGTGTCATGATGACCGGCCTTGTGCCTGAATGAGAAATCTCTAATCAGCACAGGTCGATCAAGACAGGCGAAGAAGGCATTTGACGAGTACAAGGTGGGTAATGGCAGACAGACTGAGAGTCTATTGCTCGCACGAAGGCATTAAGGGAAGACGGATCAGAAGACTGGTGGCAGTAAGCCATGGCAGTCAATGTTGATACTCACATGAACTCGCTGACCGCAGTCTTTGCCTTGTCCATTTTAAAGGGTTATTGCTGTTGATGAAGATGGTGCTGATGATGCTAGGTTGTTATGAGAGGATTGAAGAAGAATGGTGATGTGTTGAAGGTAGGGTGAAGAGTGATGTTGTTGTTGTCAAGGTGAGGTGAATGGAAGGAAGGAGGTGGTAGTTCAAAGATATTGTAGGTTTGTTTTGGTGGGGTTGAATCGCTACATCATAATTTTAAACTTCAGTGAATGATCTGATCGACTTGTTCTTCCCTGCTTTGGCCATGCATGATGCAACGAACCTACTTTGGAAGCAGGAAGCTAGAAGCGGTGGCTTGACTACGGGCACTTTATCGTCACAGCATTGCCTCACGCCACCTTTTAAGATCCAATCAAGAAGAAGGGGCTTTCCGGGCTTGTTTCCTTTTTCGACATGGTATGCCAGTATCTGAACTCTCTAGGATAATCATCTGCACTTCCTCGATGCCTTTCCAATTATTGCTCCGACATGATTCCCTATGATGGCGGCTTGTGCAGGGGAATAATAATCATCGACCCTACTAATCATTTTAAGACACGTTCTCCCGAATGAACTATGCGTAAAGCTATTCTGCTTTGGTGTACGAAAGTAGATTCATCGCCAAAATGTGGCTGGGGCATACTGAAACGTCAGTGAACGATTAAAGAAAAGAATTGCAGGATCATTTTGATGAGTCGATGACGCACATCCCGCGCTTCATATTAGCGCCTTGGAGCCCATCGCAGCGTCGGTCTAGCCCTACCTATCCAAGATTTTTCTATCCCTTCTATTGTAACAGGATACTGGGTAGTTCACTGACCGGCAATGCATTCTCTTGGTTTGATAGCATCAGTGAAAATTGACCTTCCCAGCTTGAAAGGTTTGAAATAATCATGGCGTCTCGTATGAAAAAGCTTTTTCATCGTAGAAAGGATAGCGATGCTGAATTACCACCTCAGCGTACGCGAGCGCACATGTCAGACCGGAGTGACCCAGCTCTTCGCTCTTCCCGCTACGAGTCAACAGAGCCGGGCGAACTTCCCCAAACTGGAGATTATCCTGTCAAAGGAAACGACAGCTCGCTCATCCTACAGCAGGGGCGCAAGTCCTCCGTTTCTCGCAGCCGCCGTAACTCTGGTACCTCTCACAACGTGCCCTATCGCTCAACTACCCCGAATCAACACGAAGCAGCGAAGCGCACTGCCCACATGACTTCACCACCAATCGTAGCTGGGTCGGACGATCTTTACCAGCAAAGCCCAGTAACGTCCTTGGCAGGTCAAGAAGGGCGCAGGCGCAATCTCCCACAAGATCTTTCGGGTCTGAATTTGGGTAATGTAGAAAGTCAGACCCCCTGATGATGGTAAGGATGTGCAACCATTTTTGACCTTGAGATAGCGCCAACAACCGTGACGCAGACTATCACGACTACACGTACGCCCCACCAAGGATATAATGTGAACAGAGGCAGTCATCAAAACCAAGGGTACGCTCCAGGTAGCGCTGCCCAAGAACAAGGGTACTCTCCCTCGGGCAATGCAGCTCCTCAACACCAGGAATCTATTCCCCAGAATAGCACCACCGCTGAAACTGCTCCACGGGCCAATACATCTTCTCAACGCCAAGAGTATACTCCACCGAACAATACCATTGTTCAACGCCAAGGCTACGGTTCCCGGAATAACACCGCTCCTCAATACCAAGAATCTACTCGAAATGTTGCTATTCCTAATAATCGAGAACACGTTCCACGAAACAACGCTGGTATTAGACAGGTTAACCAAGTAGATGATCAGAGAGCTTCTATGGCTCAACCATCTCACGGGGATTTATCCTCAGACCCAGGAGCCAAAGCCTACTACTCTCCGAATTACCAAGACGAGGATGACGCAGGTTTAGCAAGGCGGAAATCGATTCCCAGAAAGAAACTTAGCACGTCTACAAGTACACCATACTCATCTGGCCTGGCATCATCACCACCGAGGGCTCAGACCGGCCAGAGCCGACAGCAGAATGCCCACAAACCTCTACCATTTACACCAGCAGCCGTAAGCCATGGGTACACTGATCGCCAGACGGATCCCACTCCGCAGCCGTCCAGCATACTGAATAGACCAAGACCGATTCCCACAAGTCAGACAGGCCTACAGGACGCTCAGGATATTGTAGATCGAGCAAAGTCTAATACTTATGACACCAAGGTCGTTGAGACGGTGGCACCAGGTCAGTCGCGCTCCTGAATTGACAAGTCCCAAGAACCGATGCTAAATTCTCATTAATTTAGCCGTCGTCCACGAGAAGATTCACAGAGCTGTTCATCATGTTCGTGAGGAAGTCATTACCCGCGAGATACACACTCACGATGTTTACCACCGGATTCAACCGGTAGTGGATGTGGAAGTGCTTCCACCGCGACATTTCTTGCCCGTCGAAGGTGGTGGGCTCGTGGAAATCAGTGCCCAAGAAGTGCCTGGTCGAGGTAGCAGTTGGGTCATAGCAGAAACCGCGTCCAAGATCCCTTCGGATCAAGCTGCACCTCCTGGAACGACCCAATTCACTGCCCGAGCCTTTCCTGGTCGAGAAGGTGATGCTGTGAAGTACATAAGTCATGAGGGATATGAGAAGACGGAGCAGACATGGGTCCATCCTCCCGAGTTGGAGGAAGGTGCTCGTCTCACTGGACAGTCATGGCCTTTGGTAATCGGTGAGGAGCGAGGGAAAGGTTAGCATGGGTTTTTGGGAGCCAGCTCACGGACTCTCGACTCCAAAGACCACAAAGAGAGCGAGTCCAAGGCACAATCCTGCCATCCAGCCCAGCCCAGTACAGCGAGCCGGTGGAGCTTTCGGTAGAACATGACACATTATCTACTGGTCTCTTGCAATCCCATCGTGCACCCCAGTTGTTCCATCCGCATTTCCAAGCTGAACTTCCCCCTTCCAAAAACTTAAATGCTCGGCGTTCAAGCGCTCACAAACTTCATGGCAAGACGCCTCTGGCTGGCACTTCTGTATATTACGATTCATATTCAAACCAATTGTGACCAGCCTCAACCGTAAAAGATGGAAGGTGTCTGTCAGTCCATGCTGATTAGTAGATGATAATTCGCTTCTCCAGACCAAGTCTTGAATTGATTGCCTTGGAATATGAATGGGTCCTTGCGCATATGCTGGTTTGAAACGTTGACACCTGCCTCAGTCGAAGTCGAAGTAAGACTTGACGGAACGATATGGAGAGTATATGTAATTTTAAAATTGTGCCATGTGGAAGGGATGACCAGAGATATTTCTGCAAAGTCAGACGAGAATAGCACGTGATGTAGCCCCGATGGAATAGCACTTAGGCAAGTCTTGAACTCTCACCAATTTGTAATATATTGAAAAATGTGTTGAGTTATATTTCATGTCGAGCGTCTTTGGCTCAGGTGAGTAGTCTATTGCTGACCTGCGGAACCTTTTACTAAATTCCCCAATAGTTGGGAGAGCGTTAGTTGAGTTTGACTACGACCAGATTTACAAGTTACAACTAATATCCAAACAGACTGAAGATCTAAAGGTCACCCGTTCGATCCGGGTAAGACGCATCTAACATACATTTTTTGATTTTCTGGCTTGTCGCAACTGTTTGTATTTTGGAATCTCTTTTCATTCGACTAACTTCTTGTCCGGACAGTGAAGAGAATCAAAGATCGTTCAAAATCAATCGTAAACTTTTTATTGGCTATATATAATCCTGCGGAAAAGTCATAGCATTGCACATGTCAAGACCAGCTGGTAACATTGGATGAGACTACGCATAATAACGTATTAGATGCCTACTGAGCATCCTATCTAGAGGAAATGTACAATTTCTAATGACCGCCGAAAGTCTTCAAGATCTAGCTGGCCACGATTTAATCATCATACTGAATGTGCTAATAATTTCAGACGTTCATTATGCATTTGTCATTGACCGACACGAGATCGTTATGATCGCACTTCCAGATACACCCTCAGCACGTTTAAAGAGACATTTCGATAGACGAGGTTCACATCTCTGCGACTTCCTCATGGTTTCACATCAAACGACATGGAACACATTTTGCGAACCAACAAGAAGCTAGAGGATCTGTTGACCAGGCTTTAGCAGACTATTTCTCAACATGTCATAAATAGTCCATCAATGGCGGCCAGAATTGCTCAGGAAGAACAACCCTATTGTTGGTGGATAGGTATTGGACCAGCATCTTACCTTCCCGTGCTGCGAAAAGCGCTCTTGGTGAGTCTGCTGAGAGCATGCTGGAATTACTAGTGTCCTTGTATGCACTAAGCGTGCGTTTACTCGCACAATATAGAAACCAGGCGACCTGCCTCTCGGACGAAGAGGCCAAAATGCTCTTTGTTGGTATGCGAGAGACACCATGATTTTCCTCGTTAGATGGTGTCGATGGTGAATACCTAGCAATGAAAATTACTACCGTCACTCTTATTGAATTGGAGAAAATGCCCGAGCCCACAAAGGCATCTGTTGTCAAGCGACTGTCCTCGTTCAATATCCTTCACCGCGCCTGCCACGCTCACACTGACTCTAAGAACCCCCTCCAAGGTGGTCTAATACTGTTCAAACCCGGCAACGGGGTACAGAGGTTTTAGGATACTGCCCATTTGGCTACCGGAGAGGTAATGCGTCGTCGCTACAAAGGAGACCCTGCTTTTTTGACCGCCTGCCAAACTGTGGATAATCCAAACACCTCTCTTGCATATGAAGGTATTCATATCGCTAGCGCTTTCCAAGTGGCCCGCTTTACTCACGTCGTTGGAACCATGTGGTCGTTCATTGACGACGAATGCGTTCATGTGGCAGAGAAATTTAATCAATTGCTTCTTCGGACTGCTGACGACAGTGTTCAGCAAAGACTTGCTGCTAGAGCTTTGAATGGGGCACTCATCAGCTGAAGAGACACCAAGCCAGACATGGTATTGAAATGCGCAAGTCTCACACATTTTGGACCTTGAAAGAACCAGCAGATGTGCGCTTCTGATAATACCCACAACTTTGCTCCGAGAGAGGACCAGCTTTTCTTTGGTTGCCCCCAAGATTTGAGGGGATGATATTTTGGGGAAGAGGACCACGTCCAGAGCGTACCTCGAGTAAGCCACGACAGCGAAGATAGATTGGTGGCGCCGTCGATTAGCAAGGAAAAAACTCAGATTTAAACTCGAGATATCTAACTGTAAATACTTAGAAGTAACAGGTAGACTTTGGGGACCACCAGACGAAGAGCCACTGGGCCAGCAATGGGCTAGATCGAAACCCATGTCGAGCACCCAATATCATTGTATCCCCACAGCAAAGCAAAGAGACTTGGTCTTCGCTTGGTGACTGCCTATTAATTTGTGAGCGAGCTTCTTATCTAAGTCATTCATATTTTGCAGAATGGCGCTAGCAAGTCAAAAAGCGACGTACTTGAACATATGTATTTATTGGATACCGTATTATCTGATATATAAGACCCTAGCTTCTTATGTCGTCGAGTGTTTTTTTCACGATTGGAACCGTATCTTATATGCAAAACAGCCTTATATAGGAGTATTGTTGGAAATACAGGCTACTGGGGAAGCATTGGCTGACTAATCAACTGATCAAATGATCTGATTGGCTATTAATTGATTCTCCTCAGAGAACATAGAGAACATAGAGTAGAAAAACATGAAGGCGGTTATGGTCCAGTATTTATCCCTGAGAATCCTCCTAACCCCCATACAAACTGGGTGAGTTCAAGGGCAATTCTCGAATATTCCTCATGAGTAATCAAGCGGGGCAATTACCAGCTCCAATCTGATCCCCAAATTCCAACACTCCCTCTTCATTGTCTCGCTTGATTCCCCATGTCCAAGCAGAGACACTCCCATTATTTAGGTGGCCTCGCAGGCCAACTCGGGGGCTTCATCCCCCCCCGCAGACCCTTCATTCGGGGAACGACTCTCCTACCTTCTCGCTGGCTACTAAGGCCCAGCAAGAGATCCTTCCATTGACTTGTATGGCCACCTAGGCCAACCTGAGAGTCTCGTCTCCCCCGTAACTCTGCCTCTATCCGGGGATTTAAACACTCGCTTCCTCTGATCTTCTAGTCGGAAACGTACTACCCATACCTATGGGACTTTAAACACTCGCTCCCTCTAACCTCCTGACCTAGAACGTACTGCCCACACCTATGGGACTTTAAACACTCGCTTCCTCTGGCCTGAAACGTATTACCCACATCTATGAGACTTTAAATACTCGCTTCCTCTAGCCTCCTAACCTAAAACGTACTATTTACATCTATAAGACTTCTAAGACTATTTAGAGTCTCGAAATCTCATTAGGGGCTTTAAGAGGCAGTAACTCGCTTATAAGTCACTCGAATAACTTTCTTAAACCTATCTCTATTACTATACACGCTCGATGCTCTTATTTACTTGATATAGAACTTTCTTCGAAGGCCTAATACTCGTTTTAATAGTATCTTATCTTCTCATATCGTTAGTAACGAATATATAACTTATTCTTACGACGGGCGCCACTGCTCTAATTATTCGGGCTCTGCTGATTACTTTAATTAATTCTTAATTTAACGGCGAAGGTATTCTACTACGTTCTTTCTATTCGGGGATTCTATTCGATAGCTCGAAGCTATTTTACTATTAGCGCCGTCGTTAAATTATTTTTCTAAGCTAAATAATACTTGATTATAACGTACTTATCACTCTAATAAGCGTTTATAATTATTATTACTATTTCGATATCTAACGGTGAGGTCTAAGACGTAATATTATAAATAATTATTCGCAAATCCGTTAGTTTAGCGTATATCTAATCGATCGATTCGTTGCTTCTCTTAATATAGTTATAGAAATTTAATAGTAAGGGCACGAGACGTCCCTTACTACTTAGACTATAAATACGCTTCAACGTATCTCAAATCTCTTTCGATGTAATTATATTCGTAATATAACTCTATTATAACGACTTCACATAATTAACTAATAGTATAGATATTCACTAATCTATATATAGTTAATTTCTCGCTCTTTTCTTCGTGATATCTAATAAGATCTCTAATCGCTATGGGCCTTAATAATAATTTTAATATAATATTCTATAGGCCTCTATCTTGAAAGAATCGTTCGTAAGTATTAGTCTAAGTACGATAGTTATTAAGCTTTAGAAGTTCGAATCCTATATAAGATATCTTAAATATTATCGAATCTAGGCTGTTTAAATCTATCTATAGAAGATCGTCGACGTCGAGAGTCTCTAACGCTAACGTAGCGAATATCTCTTAATTTGATTCGGCCATTGAATTGATAATAATAATAGCGTTTCTAATTAGACTAACTATTAGTTATTAATAAGACTAACCGGGCTTATAACTTATTGAAAATATAGGCTACTGGGAAAGCATTGTTAGGACTACAACCAGAACAAGTTAATGGTGGTGTATAACGAATAAATTAAGTCTAGGGAGGAACTATCTATCTGGGAAGGAATATCTATAAGTACGGGTCGGAAAGGTGTGGTATCTGTTGAACATAGTCGTTTTTAACTTTTTTTTAACTTTTTTTAAAAAAT